>NIPM01000201.1:176076-241900 GCA_002738285.1 Holacanthella duospinosa | reverse complement strand
TTAACAATGTTATTTCCAATTTATGTAAGTAGATGCAGTAATGTTATCATCACTGAAATTAAAAATATCTCATGGGTGTTTCATAAATCAATTACATCGCGCAATATTAAAATTTGAATTTTTCAAGGTGAAAACCAATTTAGCAATGTTCGAGTTCCCTAGTTTTAGAAATTTGAATTGATTTCTCACAGGTTTAATGATTACTGTTAGAATGCTAATTAGCAAGGACGACCAAATGCATAATTTGCATAAAATTGCATAATCGTAATTAAATTAATCCTGGTCGTCTATTTCATATTTCTATTGTCGCTGGATCAAGAAAAATTATGACGATTGACACTAACTTGTGCCGCATAAAACGCATAAGTTGCATAATTTCAAATTAGCGCATAATTTTGCATAATTTTGTACAATTTTGTACAATGTTGATTAATTTTGGGGAGAAATTTGGAATTTTGCTGTTGTTAACCAAATAATGTCCAACTATTTAATGAATACAGCGTAAAAACGCATCAATCATCGGCACCATACCTAGCAATACCAGTGTATAGATCTTAAATTTTAGTCTCGGTGGTAAATTGGAGAGAAAAGTTATTTCAGGTAATAAGCGGCTAAATGTGTATCCAAGTTAAGAGGTTGTAAATCAGAAATTACAATTTTATGCAGTGTACACCCTTAGCAGTATATAGCAAATTTAGCATACCGCTATTTACTGCTATTTAGCGCTATGGACCGTTCCTACTAAATAGCACTCTGCTAAATTAAAATTTTTTGAAACATTTGGCGCGGAATTTGATTTAAAAAAAGGTAAACAAGAGTCGAGGAACTTGTTTTTTTGCTTACGATGTAAGTAACTAATCCATTGCCTATTCATGGAAGTTGGAGAAGAAGGTATAAATTTAAAAATTTAAAATATAGTAAAGCCAATTCAGGTAATTAACTTAAACTTTGTTATCAAACTGATTATTGGCAATTGTGCGATATAAAAATTTCAAAAAACTTTGTAATTAGTACTATTTAGCATTATTTAGCACTATTTCGCGCTATTTTCGCTAAAACTGCTATTTAGCGCTAAGCAAGTTGAATTTAGCGCTAAAGGGCGAACCCTGATTTTATGGTTGTTGTGACAGTGATTATTACAACATTGGGATCATCATGTTGTAAGACGGGATTTTCAACAATTAATTTGACAGTTAGACAATATTAAAAAAAAGGTTGATGGAATGGAACAACGCTGAATGCTCTAGACAAATTATGAACACAAATTGTTTTTTTTTTAAATATTGCACTTCGTTAAATCTATTTTTGTAAGGTACGACTTTGTTACTCGCAAAGGTCGTANCAAAAAAAAAATTCAACAATATTCGAGTTCCCTTTTATTAAAAATTTGAATTGTTTTATAACACAGGTCTAATGATTACAATTTGTTAATTTAATTAGCAACAAAACAAAATACGAAAATTTAACTTGAACTGCTTCACTGTAAAATAATTATTCACCCATCAGGTCAAAATATCCATAGAAATAACTTGATGAATACATAAATACTTCAATTTCTGACATGAGTAATAAATTAGAATTTCTAAAAACATACAAAATTTATTCATCAGTTACATTTTGTTGTTAAGAACATGAAATCTGCATGTTTTAGTTAAAACTAAAGTGAAATATTTTTTGTCTTTGAATTTTGTTACTAAATATTCAAAAGTAATTATAAAACCGCAGTAAATGTGACTAAAAATAGTGAAAATAAAGTAAAATAAATGTTGAAAATGTTAAAAAAAANTTATAAAACCGCAGTAAATGTGACTAAAAATAGTGAAAATAAAGTAAAATAAATGTTGAAAATGTTAAAAAAAAAGTTACATCAAACCTGAAATGCTTAAATCTTAATTTGAATATTTTTATTTTCAAATTAAAGATTTATGCAATTGATGTGAAACTCTTAAAAAAAATGTTGATTAAAGAGCTCAATTGGTTACAAGGTTGAAGGCATAGGAGTTGAGATTTTTGTAACCTTTCTAACATTGTGGATTTAGAGTCTTTCAAAATCGGATTGATTTACATTATTGAATTTGTTAATTAAATTGCCTACCGAATGTTCTTAACAATGTTATTTCCAATTTATGTAAGTAGATGCAGTAATGTTATCATCACTGAAATTAAAAATATCTCATGGGTGTTTCATAAATCAATTACATCGCGCAATATTAAAATTTTAATTTTTCAAGGTGAAAACCAATTTAGCAATGTTCGAGTTCCCTAGTTTTAGAAATTTTAATTGATTTCTCACAGGTTTAATGATTACTGTTAGAATGCTAATTAGCAAGGACGACCAAATTNTAATGATTACTGTTAGAATGCTAATTAGCAAGGACGACCAAATTCATAATTTGCATAAAATTGCATAATCGTAATTAAATTAATCCTGGTCGTCTATTTCATATTTCTATTGTCGCTGGATCAAGAAAAATTATGACGATTGACACTAACTTGTGCCGCATAAAACGCATAAGTTGCATAATTTCAAATTAGCGCATAATTTTGCATAATTTTGTACAATGTTGATTAATTTTGGGGAGAAATTTGGAATTTTGCTGTTGTTAACCAAATAATGTCCAACTATTTAATGAATACAGCGTAAAAACGCATCAATCATCGGCACCATACCTAGCAGTACCAGTGTATAGATCTTAAATTTTAGTCTCGGTGGTAAATTGGAGAGAAAAGTTATTTCAGGTAATAAGCGGCTAAATGTGTATCCAAGTTAAGAGGTTGTAACTCAGAAATTACAGTTTTATGCAGTGTACGCCCTTAGCAGTATATAGCAAATTTAGCATAGCGCTATTTACTGCTATTTAGCGCTATGGACCGTTCCTACTAAATAGTACTCTGCTAAATTAAAATTTTTTGAAACATTTGGCGCGGAATTTGATTTAAAAAAGGTAAACAAGAGTCGAGGAACTTGTTTTTTTGCTTACGATGTAAGTAACTAATCCATTGCCCATTGATGGAAGTTGGAGAAGAAGGTATAAATTTAAAAATTTAAAATATAGTAAAGCCAATTCAGGTAATTAACTTAAACTTTGTTATCAAACTGATTATTGGCAATTGTGCGATATAAAAATTTCAAAAAACTTTGTAATTAGTACTATTTAGCATTATTTAGCACTATTTCGCGCTATTTTCGCTAAAACTGCTATTTAGCGCTAAGCAAGTTGAATTTAGCGCTAAAGGGCGAACCCTGATTTTATGGTTGTTGTGACAGTGATTATTACAACATTGGGATCATCATGTTGTAAGACGGGATTTTCAACAATTAATTTGACAGTTAGACAATATTAAAAAAAAGGTTGATGGAGTGGAACAACGCTGAATGCTCTAGACAAATTATGAACACAAATTGTTTTTTTTTTTAAATATTGCACTTCGTTAAATCTATTTTTGTAAGGTACGACTTTGTTACTCGCAAAGGTCGTAGACGTTTTCAACCTTAAGGTTGTCAAGTTGCGATAGCGTGAAAACAGCGAATAAATATCACATCCAACGACCTTTAGAACTAGTTTTGTGAGTCGGATTTCAGTGCATAAAATCGCATAAACTGAAATATTTAGCGCATAATTTGGTCGTCCTTGCTTATTAGCAACAAAACAGAACGTGAAACTTTAACTTGAGCTACTCCGTTGTTCATCAGTCGCTGATTTAATTATCACCCCCGTCCCCCTCTCCCACATCAGGTCAATGTATTTTATAAATAATCATTATGAATTCAAATTACCAACATGAGTAATAAATTACAATTTCTAGCAATATACAAAATTTATTCGTCGGTTGCGTTTTGTAGTTATGAAGTCTGCATGTTTNATAAATTACAATTTCTAGCAATATACAAAATTTATTCGTCGGTTGCGTTTTGTAGTTATGAAGTCTGCATGTTTTGTTAAAAATCAAAGTTAAATTATTTTTTTTGAATTTTGTTAAGTCAATATTCAAAAGCAATTATGAAATTGAAGTAAATGTGACTAAAAATAATTTAAAAAAAAGTAAAAATATACTGGACATCGAACCTATATAAACCTTAAAGTCAACCAAGAGTCCCTTTCACTCCTATTTCTGAAATCACAAAGTGANTCGAACCTATATAAACCTTAAAGTCAACCAAGAGTCCCTTTCACTCCTATTTCTGAAATCACAAAGTGACATTTCTCATTGTCAGAACATAATGGATATCATTTTCGTATTATTATTTGTTATAGCATTTCTGTTAGTGGTCTGAAACAGTTTTTGGAAATTCAACGATTAAAACGCAGAATTCGGTAGCTAGAAGAGCGCTACATTCGTCACATGGAGGATCGTGGAGCAGCTTTGGAACGCGTTCTGGTAAGGTATTGAGATAAATGGACAAAACTATTTGTTTCTAAATTTCAAACCAATTTTTTTTAGGTTAACATTCATTGAGTTTGATTCATTTCTTTTACAAATGGACGAAAACGGAAAGGCATATTTTTTGTATTAAAACTTTTGTATATGAATTTTTTTTGTTTATAATTTTTCTAATTAATTTTAACTTTGGGGTCTGGGGTGTGATTGACTGATGTCTCACGGGTGGTGGGACCCCTTAAAAAAATTTTTTTTTTTTTTTTAATTTTATTGAAATTTTTTAAGCATTAATTAATATTTTTTTAATTTGCGAACCAACTTAAGTTACATGCATACAATGTTANATTGAAATTTTTTAAGCATTAATTAATATTTTTTTAATTTGCGAACCAACTTAAGTTACATGCATACAATGTTAAAGCGTCATTTATGGTTGAATTATTTTTCTTGAAAGATTTAACAGTTTAATCATGACGAAAGTAATTCCGTTCCATTTATCAATTATACCGTGCTAAATTGTTTTATTAAAACAATCTATTATTCTGAGAGTGAAAGTAAATTAATAATATCTTGTTGCTTGTGCAGGTAAAAAAACGACGTCAAGGTTAGAGATTGAAAACTACAAATAGATGGAACAAAATTAATTTACTAAAAAAATAAATAAAGACTGACTTCTAAAAAATTATTGAAAATAATATAAAATTGGCGTTATGATTTTATAGCCATAGTGTCATAAGTTGGTGGAAGCATAAATGGGCAAAGTGCCCGCGTGCCCTCTCAAAGTGGGCAATCCTGAGGGCGCGAGTGCAGGTATTAGCATGAGGACACGAGGGCAAAAGGGCAAAAGGGCAGACTTAAACCGTGAGTGCACGAGGGCAGGGGTGATTCGTGAGGCCACGAGGGCATGAGGGCAGATTTGGATAGTGATGACTTTCGGACAGGCTTGGTTTGTCAGGTCAGGAGTGTAGATTTAGACCGTGAGGGCACTAGGCCAGTTAACTTGCCCTCAAATAAATATTTAATTTCTGTTATACCCCTACTTCTGTGTATTTATATTGAATCTAGTTTAAAATGCAAACGTAATGATCGGGCTTTATTTTTATTTTATTTGGAAAATAATTAAACCAACAATCAATCATAAACAAATGCCTTTTTTTTATCAAAAAATTTCAAGTTGTCAATAAACACGGTAACAATATTTAGAAATACAACATTACAATTTGGAAGTACGTTATCATTTTTTTTTGTTTCTCATGTTCTCTTTTTTTATGTCTGGGTTTAGACCCTTGTTCCGACACCAATTTCTAAATGATTCGCTTTATTTGCATCAGAATATTTCTCTCCTTTTGATTCCTACATGAACAAAGTGCCCTCCTGCTCTCTTGATGAGGTCAGGAGGGCAGACTTAATTCGTGAGGGCATGAGGGCAGACTTGATTCGTGAGGGCAGGAGGGCAGGGCTGATTCGTGAGGGCAGGAGGGCAGGGCTGATTCGTTAGGGCAGGAAGGCAGGGCTGATTCTTGAGGGCATGAGGGCACGAGGGCAGGAGGACAGTTAACATTACCATGTATGGGTGGAAGCACTGTTACTTAGAGTGGTTGGGGAATGGTGAGGTTGAGGTTGTGTTGCTGCAAATTCCTGAATTTTAACCCAATTTTGACTCTTATGTATAGGGCCAGGGTTTATAAAAAACTTTAAACTTTATGTCTCCATTAAATAGCTCAAAGTATAGCTACTCACGAATTTTGTAGAAAACACTAAGGAGAATGTAATAATAACGAAATAATTTATCACTAGTACTGGTGTCATAAATTTTATAATAGGTTGAATGGTTGAACTTGATCAAGTTGATTAACACAAATGTTTTTAATATAAACTTTTAGTTTGATAAACAGTTGGGATGTTAAGAAAATCTATGTTGAATCATTGGGACAAAGTGATACATTTCTTCCTATATATTTTCTACACTTTGGATGAACATTTTAATTAGAGTAAATTCGTTAACTTGATCTTAAGCTAAAAGTTGTTACAACTTTTGCTAATATATCAGAGAAGCTGCCCATTCTAACCAATGAGCAATTTTTCAATTAGCAGTAAAAGGCTTGATGCGCATTACATTTGTTGCAGCTATTGTCCGACCAAACTGCATTTCCATGAGGAAATTTTTGCATATTTCTCAGTGGAGCTTTCATACATTATATAATGCAAAAATGTATTATATACAAATATATGGTATTAATACAACTATATTGGTATAATATATGAAATATATCTTTATTAAAAGATATGTTTATTTATTCCCATTATAATGCTGTACAAAGATATAATGGGAATACTTTCTCCATTATCTTCAGATGAATGCTCTGCTTTAGCGGTTAATCAACTAAAATTTAGTATGCATTTGCTCATGAATTATACTTTCTTAACTGGTTACACTCTTGCATGCCTAAATACTTGCCAAGGGGTAGTTACTCCCGAAAAGTTAGTGTTTTGTTATAACATCAAAACCACTCTCAATCTCTCATCTCCATATAAGAGACAAATCGACACCAATGAATCTAAAGAAAGAAAAACAAAAAACAAAACATGTGCTTTGTCACACTTCATCTCATCAACCTCGCTGGGTATATTGATTTATATTATAGATTTTACTATATATAACCAAATTTTTAGGAAACAATTAATATAAAAATTATAGATGCTACTCTTTAGTACCATGGTGATTACAAATATTATTTCCGGTACATGAATATCAAATTACCTTAATCTAAATTCAAAACATGAAAATTTAGTTAATTTAGTGTTATAAATGCATTGCTACAAAGCTGCCATCAAACACAGACATTCATTTGAAATAATTACCCCCAAGCTAATATCTTATTACCGGCAGCGGAATTACTACTCTACAAAGCTTGCTAATTAATAACGTGAATTCAAATGGAACATCACAGCCATCAAGCATAAACATATTTACTTTAAATTATTACCGCTAAGCCAATATCCAATTACCGGGAGCCGAGTTACTAACCTTAAAAATTTGTTATTCTAATGATATATAACATTTGTACATAGCTGCAATCAAGCATAAATATATTTCTTTGTAATTATTACCGCTTTGCCAATATCGAATCACCGGGAGCAAAATTACAAATTTCAAAAATATGCTATCTTATTATATAATTGCGTTGATAACTACTATGTACCAATTCATTTATATCACAAGAATAGCAAACTTTTGAGGTTTGTAATTCTGCTCCCNATTGATAACTACTATGTACCAATTCATTTATATCACAAGAATAGCAAACTTTTGAGGTTTGTAATTCTGCTCCCGGTAATTCGATATTGACATAGCGGTAATAATTTAGAAATTTGTTTCTTTGATATGGCTATGTACCTTTGNCTCCCGGTAATTCGATATTGACATAGCGGTAATAATTTAGAAATTTGTTTCTTTGATATGGCTATGTACCTTTGCATTTATATAATTTGAATAAAATAATTTTTGGGCTTGTAGTTCTGCTCCCGTTTATTCAATATTGGTGTAGCGGTCATAAATTCAAATAAATATTGTTATACTTGATGTCATCTATGTACTAATGCATTTCTATCATTGGAAGAGCTAATATTTGAAGTTTGAAATTCCGCTCCCGGTAATAAGATATAACAATAGCAGTAATAATTTCAAACAAATATGTCTGTGTTTGATGTACATTTAAATCATTAGAATAGCTAATTTTTGAGGTTTACAATTCTGCTCCCACTAATTCGATATTGGTATAGCGGCATTAATTTCAAAGAAATGTTTATGCTTGATGGCAGCTACATACCAACGCATTTATATCATTAAAATGCCAAAGGTTTGAGATTTTTAATTCCGCTACTGGTAATTCGATATTGGCATAGCGGTAATTAATTCAAATAAAAATGTTTATGTTTGATGTCATCTATGTACCAGTGCATTTAATATCATTAGAATAGCAAATTATTGAAGTTTGAAATTCTGCTCCGGGTAAGTCGATCCTGGCTTTGCGATAAGCGTTTCACAGAAATATGTTTATGCTTGATGGCTGTGATATACTAAAGCATTTAAATTATTAAAATAGCAAGTTTGGATGATCGCAATTCAACTTCCGGTAATAGCTTAGCGGTAATTATATAAAATAAATTTCTGTTTATTGGAAGCTATGTAGCAATGTATTTATAACACTTAATTAATAAACTTTTGAATTCCGCTCCCGATAATATGATGTTTATGTAGCGGGAGTCATATTTCTAATCATCATGTTGCTACACAAAATCATCTATAATTATTTCACTTAATTATTATCTATATAGTATCATCTAATCTATATATTATGATTATCTATATAAATCATTTAATCGTTAGTACGGTTTTGAGAATTTCTTTTCGTGATTTCTCTTTGATAGAGATCATCCTCTATTTTTAGTTGTGTTATTACTACATGTCGACTCCAACAAGGTTGAAAATTCTAGCACTATCCAACTATTTGCGCAAATAGCTATTCCCACATAGAAGTTTCATCGACTTTGTTTCAGTCGACCTGCAAATACGAGCATTTGAACAAACGTAGTTTTCCCATGCAATCCATTGTTGAAAGCAAGTTCCTCACCTTCCAAACCACCAAACCCATCAGATTCTAAAATTAACTAATTAATGAATTTTGTTAAATCGTTTTAATTAAATTTATCAGCCATTACGGAAATCGCACTCCCGTCCAGGTTATAGTTAACATTTTATTAAATTAAATTTGATAACAAAATATATAAATTAAACAGGTAAAAGTTAATCATCTTCTATATACTGAGATGTTATTTTATTATAAAAATATTGAAATTACTGTAAAGTTCGGTTATAGTGAACCTGTAGGGACCGGCAAAATTATTCAGTATAGCCGGAGTTCATTATATCCGTATAGTGAATGGACACTTCAATTTAATAATTGTTCATTATATCCAAATATTTCACTATAAATTCAGCTAAGCCGATTTAGAGAAGCACTGGGTAATTGGGATTTGCTTGAGACCATTTGATGAGCGCAGAATCCAACTTTGGATAGCTACATTTGCGTTGACATTTTATATTCTAAGAATTTGATATTTGAATTTTAGCTAATTGCTTAAATGTAACCTAATATTTCAACACTTTTATTATTAACTTACACCACAAAATCGTTGGAAGTCTTCTTCAATTTTAGATTTTGGTTTCAAAATAAGAGAAATTGTAGTTTCCAATCTTATATTTTTCACATAACGTTTGGCGAGGTGTGTTAGAAGACAGTGCAGCAATGATATCGAATTTATCGTTTAAGGACAACGCAGTGCGCTTTTGGCCTGATTTTGACATTGTGAATTAGTAATTTACTTAATAAACTAAAACTCACTCATAGGTCAACATGCAAGTCCGGTGCATAGATGGGCAGGCTTAAAAGTATAAGGAACAGTGTTAGCAAATAGCCTCATTACGGAATTCAGACATATTTCACTATAACAGGACAAAATGATTCTCGAAACCGGTAGGTTTTGTTCACTAAGGCCGGAAGTTCAGTATAGTCGATTTCATTATAGCCGGACTACTTAACACATACTCTCCCATTTGCTTGCCAGGGACCGGACAGTGTGGTTTGCTATAACCGGAGTTCTATTATAGCCGGAGTCACTATAACCGAACTTAACTATATATCACTTGACTTGACACAATGTTTTTTTATAAGAGGAATTAGGTTTTGATGTCGAACTAGTTCACATTTCTGAATCTGAAACTAACGCTTCATCAACCCAGTCTACTTCACATCCACAGTTTTCTCAAAGTATGAGTCATATTAAATAAGCTTCTACTTCCTATTAATCAAATGTACCTTAAATTTTCATAATAACAATGATTCTTAAAAATATTAATAGTGAATTTTGTTCCTGGCCCTTCCACTTCAATTCAATCGTCTAAAAAGAAACAGAAGAATGACACCTCTCTGCTGATTTTATTTTTCAAACAACAAAGGAAGAAAAAAAAGAACTGGATTTGTCAGTTGCAAAAATGGTTGAAAATAAGGAGTTCATTGAGCACTGCAGCAAACTAAGACGAGGATATTCTACACCATCAAGAAAGGAAATAGGTGGTTTGCTGTTGGATGCAGTATATGAAAAAGAAAAAGCGTCACTTGTCGTTTCAGAAGAAATTTCCGTAAGCCTCAGTTTAGATGGATGGAGTAATGTTAACAATGAACCCGTTGTATGCACATCGGTTACTACCGAAGATGGAAAATGTTTACTCCTTGACACAGTGGATACAACGAGACACTCACACAACGCCGAATACCTTCTCAAAATTTCTGAAAAAGCAATGAAAATCGTAGTAAATGATTTGCACTGTACTGTCAGAAGTATTGTCACTGATAATACCGGAAACGTTAAATTAATGAAAAAATTATTGGTAAAAAAACACGACTCCATAATTACCGTCGGTTGTTCTGTTCATCTTCTCAACTTACTAATCAAAGACATGAACATACACAACGTAAAAGCTCCCATCGTGAAAATTGTGAAATATTTTTGAAACAACCATTTTGCTTCTTCTAAATTCAAGGAGTCTCAAAAAAGAAAATTATCTCTACCGTCAGATATTCGTTGGAATACTTTCGTTGACTGTCTGGAAGGATATTTAGAAAATTGGATGACACTGTTTGACATTTTTGAAACAAACAAAGGAGATATTAATAAAGAAATTAAGAAACTTGTGTCTGACATGTTAATCAGAAGAAATGCAGAAGATTTGTTATCGTGGATGAAACCAGTAGCGGTGGCTTTAGAGAAATTACAACGAACTAATGTTTCTATTGCGAATTCTAAAGAAGTTTGGAAAAAATTTGAAACTGAATTTTAAGTGTCCGAAGTTCCAGAAAACAAATATTGTTTTATTATCAAAATATAATAAAAGTTGTAGGAGGGATATCACTAAACCCGCAACAAAACATTGCAAGAGAACGGATTGCAGAAAATTGAAATGTCACCATTTCTTCGGGTTCTGTTCAGAGAATTTCAGAAAACCGTACAATAACCCTTAATTCTAATTCTGCAATAAGTTTGTGTAGTACTCAAAAATACTCTACAGTCCCAGTTGTGTAGTGAAAAGGTGCAATGAATAAGAAAATGACACATCAGATTACCTGGAAGGGAATCCTCGTAGGATTCATCAAGCATTGGTNGGAAGGGAATCCTCGTAGGATTCATCAAGCATTGGTCCAATGTAATGCTTTAGCAACTCGTCATCACGATTAGTAACATTTGACGCAGAGGGATAGCCGTAGTGGTATTTGCAGAAACAATGATAGCTAATACATTGTTTCAAGTTAATAATTGAAGAGGCAAAGATAATTATTTTTACTCCCTAAGCTTACATGATAATTCAATNACATTGTTTCAAGTTAATAATTGAAGAGGCAAAGATAATTATTTTTACTCCCTAAGCTTACATGATAATTCAATTCGTTGATTCGTTGATCGCGATCGCTATTAAATTAGTTACGTAACTAGTAGTATAGTTCAGTTGCTTCACGACCACAGCAGTTATATTTTGATACCAGATTCCCTTTACTGCAAGAAGCTTTACCAGAAAAAAATTTACAGTTAGATGTTTTCGACGAAATTCGCCGTACAAGTCCAAGGTGTCTAATAAAGCGTGCCAAAATGAGGTGACCGATATTTTAATCTTAATGCTTAGAATCCTAAGTTCTCAAACTAATTTATTTTCGATCACTTGTTAGGTTCAATGTTTTAGCTACATGAATGTCAATCCAAGATCATACCAATTGGGAAGGATTAAGTAGATCGTTTAAAACTAAGATTACTGAATATAAAAAAAGCAAATGACGATTACGTTATGGGTGTTCAATTTTTGTGTACAAACTTAGATTTTGTTTTAGTAGCTAGGTGTGGTTGCTTTTCAGAACATGTTATCTAGGTTTGATTTATAATCAGCAAAGAACTCAGCACATAATTATTTTATTGATCAGAGAATTTTTTTGAACTTTTAACGAATTTAGCTGACGCCACTTTTCTATTTCAAAATCTTATTATATGGAACAAAGATCGCAAAATAAATGATTAGCAAGTTGGGTTTCCCAGGTAGAATCTCCAAATTTATCAAAATTAGTTACCAAAAACGATGATTGTAAACTGCCCTTATGTCTGTCCTCAGCATCTACATTCGGATATCAATTGGAAGTCAATTTAAGTCTAAAAGAATCGAGCTAACCTGATAACCAGAAGTAGCTGTATATTCTTTGGATCAGAATGCTCAAAATTGATTTAAAGGTTTACATAAATTCCATTCGTTTTCTTCACCTTTGAACAAAATTCACCTCTAGATTTATTGCAGATGGGTCTGGTTGATTTGTCCTTTTGTTTGAGTTCATTTATGCAAAATAAAAAGTTAGAAAACAAAATGTTACTAAACTTTCAATTAGCTTATTTTTAACCTACATTTTGATAAATGTGTTATACTTGTTTAAATGTATCTGTTAAGCAAATTGAAATAGACAATATGCCAGGAATCCAAAATGAAGTAACGTATTCTAGTAACCATTCTGTCTGTCTGCCAGTCAGGTCATTTGTACGTCTTCCTATCCACCAGTCCGGCATCCAAAACTTAAATTTTGTATTTATATATTCCTGTGTAACTACAAATTTCAATTCGGATCGACTCTATGGGATGAGATTGTACATCGTCATATCAATTGTTTTGTATGATCGAGTGCGATACCTTAATTCACCAAACAATGGCAGACATTTCAATATCTGGTTATATGCTCAATGAAAAGGCATAAACTGAAAGGAAAGGCTGCATCAACAGTTTATCTGTACCAACAATTCTGTATCTTTCTTCCAGAAATATTAAAATAATGTCTTTCTCCGATTCTTTCCATAGTGGTATAATGCCTAAAGTCACATTCTTCCTTCTGTAATTTATACCACGAATAACACCTGCTAAAGCACAGTTCGAATTACAATATACAATTGAATTACCAAGGATGGAAGAAAATAGTACTTGGAATAATAACATTGGTGAATTTAATTCAGCGCAGAATTGAAATGCGGAAAAATGACTTTCAGATACTTTGTTCGAAATATGTCAATTATGTAGAACTTTTTCGTTTGAAATAAAAAAGATTTCAAGCGTTGAGAAAACTGGAATTCGCCAACAGAACTAGACCTCGCTAAAGAAAAGCTAGTAAGAGCAGAAAAAAATGTGTACGTGGTTGAATATGCTTTCAACATTTTCCAGCTTAAACGGTGGTGGATTACCGAAATTTCGATCACTGTTTTCTTGTATTGCACAACAACAGTATACTTTTCTACCAACAATTATGCTCCTGCCTCCAGGATCACTGATACAAAAAGCTGGTAATTATAAATAGCATCAGGGCTTACTTGTATTAACTAACGGTAATAACAAAAGTGTTTCACATTTGAAATTCACGATGACATTTCAATTTATTGCTNTTGAAATTCACGATGACATTTCAATTTATTGCTGCGTGAGTTGTTGAAAGTCAATTTCATATTTACAATACAAAAGTTCATCAGCCCTTCTCAAGTTATAAAATTCCACCACAGCCACCTAAACGTTCGGCATATTTCCAACGTTACAACGGTTTGAGTCATCTCAATTATGTGACACTTGAAATAAATTTAAAGGAAGTCAAATGCCATGACAAATGCAACAATTTATTTTCGAAACTTTTCGTCAAAGTCAGTTTGCATCATCTTTCAATACATTCTGTTCTTCAGAAAGCAAATCCTCATACACCAAAAATCTCATACTGAACTTATATTTGGTTTTTAAATTTAAATAAACAGAAAAGTGTCGTTTCGATGAATTCATATAAAAATGTTTCTTGTGATCAAAAAATAGACAGGAGTGCCCAAATCTAAATTAGCATGGTAATTAAGGGTTTGAANAAAAATGTTTCTTGTGATCAAAAAATAGACAGGAGTGCCCAAATCTAAATTAGCATGGTAATTAAGGGTTTGAACTCGCCAATCTAGACAAACAGTATGGAGCTCGGCCCAAGATATGTCTAATCCGAAATGGTATCGAAAGCTAACTTATACATATCGGACAAAAAACCATTGGTTGCTCAACCCAATTTCATTCATTACTCGCCATGCCATTGGAAGGACTGGTTGTATACCATTGTGAGATCTCAAATCAGGGATTGCTGCATCCCATTTTGAACTTTAATATTTACAAAANAGGGATTGCTGCATCTCATTTTGAACTTTAATATTTACAAACTATGGATAAATTTAGATTAACAAATTTTACTTCGGAGGCTGACATTTATATTCAATACAAAAATTTCCTTATTTGATAACATGAAAGGAAAACAAACAAAGTCTGAAACCAGTGGAATTAATAGCTCAAGAACTAAGTATTTTAAATATGTACGGAGATCTTATTACCACTTTTCAAAGTTTACTTGTACTTGAAGTTTTTCCCATGTCATGATGTGACCTACTTTTAGTACATTTTGGGTTGTTATCGCTACATTTGAGAATAATGTGAATAGTAAAAAGTATTGTAAAGACTAAAAAACACTTGGTTTTATTGTTATCACATTAACAACAATAAAGATTTATTCGGAAACCAATCTTGATTGAAATTTTTACACTTAAGTTGCATTCAACTTTGACGGAATGGACATATCGGTTCAAATTATGTCAATTGCAACACAGAGGCACAAAAATTATAATAGACGAATCATATCTAACACACAATTGTAATAAATTTTTTTTTTATGAGGTAATTTGGCTTAATTTTGTCTAAGGTGGAATTTGGCCAAATTTTGATAAGTCAGGATTACTTTGCCTACCACATCTCATGTTGATATGTTGCAATAACTGATACAACTAATTTATTCAGTTTCCGCTTTACAAAAAGGTTTTAGAATAATCGAATTGTAGATGATCAAATGAATCCAACATTTATCATTTTCTTTATGTATGTATGCACATTAAAAAATTTATAGAAGGAATATTACTGTAATTGATTCAAATTTCACATATTTCACATTATATACCTCAATGTTAGAAACATTTTTATAAAGTCAATTCCATTTACCTTAAGTACATTTACTTTAGACAGTATTTTCTATAATACATGAAAACAGCTTTCACTCTCCATTGAACAGACCAGTGACTATAAAACAAACAAACAGTGAAAAATCTAAGCAAAAATGTATTGGTGTGACCAAATCATTTTGCAAATTAGGCAAAAGTTATGTGTTTATCCAACCATATCACGAGTTACTTCCATCTGTAAGTGGATGTGGGCGAGAGACAGTGAAATGCTTATTGAGAGTGCAAAATTNGTATCACGAGTTACTTCCATCTGTAAGTGGATGTGGGCGAGAGACAGTGAAATGCTTATTGAGAGTGCAAAATTTTTATGCATTGGTTTACCAAGCACCTGGGGAATACTACCTATGTATTACGACTTTGAAACGAAAAAAATTAATTCAATGTGTTTATGGAAAATCATTCGCTGGAGGATAATAATTTATTTCATCATGATAAATAGATTTTTGTGTTTCTCTAACGTTGTTCTAACAGTGAGAAAAGGATTTTGGACAACTGCAACAATATTCCAAATATTTGCAAGCACAATGTTTGCCTTTACGACATTCATGCATGTTTTCACATTATTCAAACACAATGAAATACGGAATCTGCTCAATAACATACAAGCATATAGAGAAAAATATAAAAGTAAGATTCAATTAAATCCGATGTCAATATTTCAATTTTTCAACATTTGAAACCCAAAAAATTGAAATCTACATTTTAAAATATTGAGTAGAAAAACATTACGTGCGAAATTGATGGAAAACAATGGTTATTTTTTTTTAATATTTGGACATGTCATTTTAATCACGATTAGGTATCATATTACCCAAGATATCAAAAGTAATGAACAAAATTTGTTTTTAATAAAATGATTATTCACTTTATTTCTAAGGAAAGCATTTTTGACAATTGAAATACACAATTGTGGGCATAATCAAAACCAATATTTCTATATTGAGAAAACCTTCAATATTCTATTAGATTGAAACTCCATATATTAGATGCTTACTCTAAGCGTAACAACCTTTTTTCTAGAGGTTGCTACTGAGTTCCTTTTGTAAATTATTCAGACGTACTTATCTTTTTATTAATTTTTTATTTGAAATTTCACACTAATTGGACTATATTTTTTTCTAATTACAGGTGAATTTCCATCATACCGAGTAGCATCATTGTTCTCTGAAATATTAATAGTTATGGTTCCTTTTATATTGTTTCTCAATCTCTTTGTGGTGGCTTTAGTTGCAATAGTGTGTGAATTTCATTTTTTATCACAAATTGTAAATACCTGTCGTGCTGACTCACGTATCTGGAGTATAAGATTTTTTCTTGAAGCAACAATTTCATTTTGTTTAATCACAGAAATGGTGGGTTCATCACTTCCATACATGTTGATCATCATGGAGTTAATTCTTACACTTTGGCACATCCTCAAGACTCAAATGTAACGCAAATCTAGTAAAAGTACAAAATATAAATATTAACATGTAAAAAAAATTGATTTTTCAGCATAGAGATAGAATTCCAAACAGCAAAGAGTCAGACAAGGAACAAATTTTATGAAACGAATCAACAATCTACTCACTTTTACAAAATCTATCGCGAAATTCAAATCTTGCTTTCACAAGTGTATTCTTTTACTGGAAACAGTTTTATCCCAGTTTTAATAAATTTTCTTATTTCCACTTCACTAACTAGTGTAATTAGTATAATTAGCTTTACAACACTAGGAAGGTTCAATGCGTCATTCATACTCATCAATCTTTTAGTTTTTCTTGCTATGTATTTGATAGTGATTCTCGGAATTTTAATTATTTTCCTTGGGCAACTGGTTAAGGGGACAGTGTTATCTGAATATTTACTACACATGCATTTGGAACAGGCAAAGAAAACAAAGAATAAGTACAAATGCTTATTTCTAAAATCTTGTCAACCTGTTCGAATTAGAATAGGTAATTTCCATGTGGCAAGGAGGTCAATCTTGCTAATAGCTCTTTCAGCAATTCTGGAGTACACTGTGACGTGCCTATTAATAATCAAGAAAAAAATGCAGTGAGTGTTACGAAAAGAGACCTTATAACTCTGTGGAACTTAAGATTTAAGGGATTCAGCCTATTGTATATTCTTTCAACTGTAAAATGCAAAAAAAAGAAATATGAGTTTAGTTGATATCTCTTTCATTGCTATATGACACACTTAGCTGATCACACTCAGTACAACCATATTTTGTTTTATTGTCTATTTTATTTCTTTTTTATTGTAAGGCATAAAGGGAACATTGCAAACTTATAGAATGTCACATGAATTGTCTATATTGTGTGAATTGTGTGTGATATAAGTAATAAATCAGAGTATAGAAGTTAATTTTAAGAGAACTATTGGGAAATATGATTGTTAAAGAGGGATTAGGTTAGTGGAGTTAGGTTAGGTTAGGCTTTTGCCTAATAAACAATGTTAAATTTTGTTTATGATATGAATACAAAATGGTTTTTTATTTTTGTCGGTCATTGGTAATCATAGGAGTAATGCTCTACTGCCAACAAACTTTACGAAGAGATGACATCAAGCCTCATTCTTCCTTAGCCTTTCTAATCATACTTTCTATATGACAGAGCTAATTGATCAGACAAAACCTGAAATATTGTTATTTATGACATCGTAGTAGAAATATTGCCATAAATGACGTTGAACGGGAAATTGAAAAACCAGCAAATCAGCACGTAATTTTTACATACAAAAGTCAGCTTATAACCCTGAAACATTAATCAACGTCAGATGAGTTTTATTTATAATGTAAATCCGCAAACAGTAGGATCCACGTTATTTTTAGAATAAATTTGACATTTTTATTATAATTATTTAAAAAACTTCCTTAAATTGAGTGGCTGTCTTTCTAATTGCAACACTAAGGATTGGATTCTACATTAGCTTTGGATGAGCGACAAATATCATTTACAATTGGAAGATGATTTTCTTAATTATAGTTAGACTTGGATACTCAACCTCATTCAGTCTAACTCAAAATGAGAATAGTGGGCTCTGACTTTGGATTTATGTACACGAAAAACTAGTGTGCCTTGTGCACAAGAACTATTATTACATAATGGTAGTAATAAAAGTAAGAAATAACAAAAAAAAATAGAGGTAGCCTAAGCTAGCCTNAAATTGAGTGGCTGTCTTTCTAATTGCAACACTAAGGATTGGATTCTACATTAGCTTTGGATGAGCGACAAATAACATTTACAATTGGAAGATGATTTTCTTACTTATAGTTAGACTTGGATACTCAACCTCATTCAGTCTAACTCAAAATGAGAATAGTGGGCTCTGACTTTGGATTTATATACACGAAAAACTAGTGTGCCTTGTGCACAAAAACTATTATTACATAATGGTAGTAATAAAAGTAAGAAATAACAAAAAAAAATAGAGGTAGCCTAAGCTAGCCTNTACAATTGGAAGATGATTTTCTTACTTATAGTTAGACTTGGATACTCAACCTCATTCAGTCTAACTCAAAATGAGAATAGTGGGCTCTGACTTTGGATTTATATACACGAAAAACTAGTGTGCCTTGTGCACAAGAACTATTATTACATAATGGTAGTAATAAAAGTAAGAAATAACAAAAAAAAATAGAGGTAGCCTAAGCTAGCCTACCAATTATCATAATATGGTTAGTAACAGAAACAAAAGTCAACATAAATTTAACATAAAGTTATATAATAATTCTAATATATAAAATAATCATAGAGTTAAACTTTAGCACCTATATGGTTGTTAGGTTGTGAATTTTACTAAAAAATTTTTAGAATTTTTTTAATGCTATTCTATAAATTTGGCTGGCTGTTGTTACATATTTTCATTTCAGTTAGCTTTTGCAAATTTCTGTGATCTTTATTAAATAATTTCAAGTGTTACTTTTAGAAAGTGGGGATATGTAAAAGATTGTTTTTGACTATTTAAACTTTTATATCCAGCTCCTTCGAAAATAACGCAACAAAATGCTGTTTTTATAGACGTTTAGCTCTTACAACCGTTGTTCTTATAACGCGTTAATATCCCATTCTAAACATGTTAAAGCAAACCAAAGGTGGAAAACTCTGCTGTAATAACCGAACTGTTGTTGTACACTGTGCGACGTCAAAAAGATTCGCGCAGACTTGCCTTTTTTCACTTTTTTGAAGTAATATATCATAATCGAAAAAGTGAAAGAAAGATTCTGCAGAAGATCCTTCTGTTGCCTAATTTGGTCTGGCATTGGCAAAGATGAAATTTAGACATACCTTATTGCAAAACCAACTATCGAAGAGGAAATAACAGAATCGTTTGTGTATGGACAACGCTTGACTGTTGGATACAAATGCAATGTAAAATGGGGCTTCGGAATTATTTAAGGAAACAACAGCTGAGGTAAGACACAGGGATAATATCAAAAGTCTAATTATCATTGACCAGGTGACATCGAACAAATAAAGAGCGTATTTCAGAACNACCAGGTGACATCGAACAAATAAAGAGCGTATTTCAGAACAGGGAATTTGGAATAAAACTCAGAACATAAATGTAGACGGGATTGAGATTGAAATGTCCGGGAGACCTCAAAAAGCTAGTATTATGCTGAAAATCGAAACATTACTTGTCGTCAGGATAGAAGAATTGCCGTCATAAAATCAGGGAAAGTGAAGAAATGTAACTTTTCANCAGGGAATTTGGAATAAAACTCAGAACATAAATGTAGACGGGATTGAGATTGAAATGTCCGGGAGACCTCAAAATGTTAGTATTATGCTGAAAATCAAAACATTACTTGTCGTCAGGATAGAAGAATTGCCGTCATAAAATCAGGGAAAGTGAAGAAATGTAACTTTTCATNAAACATTACTTGTCGTCAGGATAGAAGAATTGCCGTCATAAAATCAGGGAAAGTGAAGAAATGTAACTTTTCATCTGACACTGGGTGTATTCATAAATTACTAGATGTCAACTAGTTGTTGAGAAATTTACCCTGGAAAACAGCCATAAAATTTCGAGTTTTTTTTTTCATATTTTAGAAATCGGTACCATTCGTTCCGTGTCCTTGCGGTTTTCAGTTAAAATGATCCCGGAAATAATAGGAAACGGAAAAATTATATTCATAAAATATATATGAAAATGAAAATAAAATACCAGTATTTCAAATATTACCTGACCATCGTGTATTAAATTGGCAAATGATCAAACGATATTTGACTGTATGATTATGATTAAATTAACACAGCTGATTACGATTACTGACTAGTAATTACAAATCGCTTCTATAAGCAACTTTTACTATGTAATCCTTTGCTCTAATTGATGAAAGTATATAATTATATATATGAAAGTATAAATATGAAAGTATGTAATTGGTAATTATGTAATGAATGCCTTAGTAGCTTCTTATAATTAATTCTTCACTTGAAAACGACATCAGAATAAAACTCCACGTCAACTTCGGTGACCATAAAACGTCATGGATAAATTTAAGAACCTTGAACCCTATTTAAATTTTCTACATTGCTCAGAATGTCACGATTTATGAGTGTGGCCAATTTAAATCGAATTTCAATCTGCGCGTACATAGAACCTCACTTCCCGTCTTCACGCGTAAACATAATTGGAATAAAAAAATTGGCAATTAGTGATGTTTGTAGCGTTCATACAACTTCAAATCTTCGTATATAGCAACCACTCACTCATCCATGTGTATCATCAACCTTACTCAGAATATATTTAAACACACGATAGTAACATCCTCAAGTTTATTCTGATTATGTCTCTAATCTTGCTTAGTTTCATAAATCCATTTTTAGTTTATTCTACCCTCCAGTTTAGTAAAGTTATATTCTTCTTGCTGACAAATGACCTTGCCCTTGAAATATGAACTAAGGATTATCAGTCTGCTGATTCATTCTGCTTAATCTCGCGCCAAANAAATGACCTTGCCCTTGAAATATGAACTAAGGATTATCAGTCTGCTGATTCATTCTGCTTAATCTCGCGCCAAACTAACACATTTGGTTCTGACATTAAATAATTAAAGTTCCTTATTATCAAACTAAAAAATGCTATTTTTTCTAAACAGATGCGATTAAAATCCTTAAANAATAATTAAAGTTCCTTATTATCAAACTAAAAAATGCTATTTTTTCTAAACAGATGCGATTAAAATCCTTAATAAATGCGATTTAGTGCGATTCATTTACTATATTTAATACACTGAAGTTTAATGGTAGTAGATGCTAATGATTAAACATCATTTCTACGCTAGAAAATGACATTATTGCAAGGTTCATCCATATTACATTGGTTTACTGTTGGTTAAATGACCAATTAGTTCCAAATTCAAATTGAGCGTCTCGACGAGGACTCGATCTGATGACTTAGGAATGATTTCAATCGTCGTTTAAGTGGAAGTGAATCGTCTTATNAAATGACCTTGCCCTTGAAATATGAACTAAGGATTATCAGTCTGCTGATTCATTCTGCTTAATCTCGCGCCAAATTAACACATTTGGTTCTGACATTAAATAATTAAAGTTCCTTATTATCAAACTAAAAAATGCTATTTTTTCTAAACAGATGCGATTAAAATCCTTAATNATTCTGCTTAATCTCGCGCCAAATTAACACATTTGGTTCTGACATTAAATAATTAAAGTTCCTTATTATCAAACTAAAAAATGCTATTTTTTCTAAACAGATGCGATTAAAATCCTTAATAAATGCGATTTAGTGCGATTCATTTACTATATTTAATACACTGAAGTTTAATGGTAGTAGATGCTAATGATTAAACATCATTTCTACGCTAGAAAATGACATTATTGCAAGGTTCATCCATATTGCATTGGTTTACTGTTGGTTAAATGACCAATTAGTTCCAAATTCAAATTGAGCATCTCGACGAGGACTCGATCTGATGACTTAGGAATGATTTCAATCGTCGTTTAAGTGGAAGTGAATCGTCTTATNATCTCGACGAGGACTCGATCTGATGACTTAGGAATGATTTCAATCGTCGTTTAAGTGGAAGTGAATCGTCTTATTTTATATGAACATAATCATCGTCCAATCCCAAAATGCGGAAATTATTTTTGAATTTTGTACAAGTTGTAAATACTCTATGATTGAAATCCTGGGCAATCGATTTGAATATTTTCATTCAATTTGACTTGTTTTTTTTTAATTTATAATTTCTTATCAAATTTTTAGTTTGACTCAATTTTATTGAAATATTTTGAATTTTATTGTTTCCAATTTTATTTTTAATTTTGTAGTTGTTGCTAAAAATATGATTTGATGAGTGTGGACTCTACATAGTCAATCTAGAAAAATGTGTTCAAATACGATTAATGCGATACACACTCACATAATACAATAAATATCTACTACTTACCTTTAAAGAATGGAGAAATTCAATGGTATTAGGAAGATTATTATAATTAATATAATCACTAGTGTGTAAAGTGACTCCCAAATCTCACTGAGTCAGAGTCATTGACTCCCGAGTCACTGACTCTGACTTACTGTAGTTTAGGAGTTGACTCAGGAGTCATGACTCTGACTCCCCATATTTTCGCGAGCTGACTCTTGAGTCATGACTCTGACTCTGACTCTGACTCTGAGTCATTAAAAAATGTTTAATCTTCTTTTAAATATTGAGAAAAACTCTATAAATTGTAGACGTCACTTTGCTTTTTTCTCTCCTTTTGTAAATTTAGATTATCTTGAATCGATGTTGATGAACTTTGAGTTTCATTAACTGGAGAATTTTCCACATTTAACACAATTCAATCATCCTCCATTCTTAATTAAAAATCCGTAAGAATGGGACGAACACAAAACACAAACAAATGATTTATATCAGATAGAGTAAACATTCTTAAGTAAAATGAATACAATGGATAAGATGAATGAAACGCGTTTGAACATGAATGAATACCAAAAANGTCATGACTCTGACTCTGACTCTGACTCTGAGTCATTAAAAAATGTTTAATCTTCTTTTAAATATTGAGAAAAACTCTATAAATTGTAGACGTCACTTTGCTTTTTTCTCTCCTTTTGTATATTTAGATTATCTTGAATCGATGTTGATGAACTTTGAGTTTCATTAACTGGAGAATTTTCCACATTTAACACAATTCAATCATCCTCCATTCTTAATTAAAAATCCGTAAGAATGGGACGAACACAAAACACAAACAAATGATTTATATCAGATAGAGTAAACATTCTTAAGTAAAATGAATACAATGGATAAGATGAATGAAACGCGTTTGAACATGAATGAATACCAAAAATCGGCTTCTGGGCAGGAAATGCACAAGAGTCATGACTCTGCTACTGATGAGTTGACTCTGAGAGTCATGACTCTGACTCTAAACAGGGAGTGAGTCAGAGTCATATAATGACTGACTCCCAAATAATTCATAGAATCAGAGTCATGAGAGTCAGAGTCAGAGTCATGACTCAGGAGTCAGAGTCACTTTACACACCAATAATCACTATTAATATAATTACAATTTTTTTCGCCTTCATTTAGTATTGCCCGTTTCAAAAAGTGTAGCTCATGTCAAAACCCGATTTGAATTTTTCTTCAAGGACACCACAAATCAATTGTATCCTTCACTGTCATAACTAATCCGAACTAAGTGGTTGGTAAATATAGAGANGAAGGACACCACAAATCAATTGTATCCTTCACTGTCATAACTAATCCGAACTAAGTGGTTGGTAAATATAGAGATTGATGATATAAGTCGTTGGTCATAAGTCAAGGGTGCGACAGTGATGAAATAATATACTTTATCTTTATTTCTGGGTATATAATGGCCAATCAGAAACAAATTTGTACATTTATCTTCTGTAGCTACTCCAAAGTAAATAGAAACCATGTTTTCTAAAACAAAGCTTTCAAAAAAAATCCGTGTGGCCGTCGTCCAAACTGGTTCCATTGCTTTTGACTTAGAATTATGTCTTGTCAAGCTAGAAAAACTGACAAAAGCTGCAGTTGAAAATGGTGCTAAACTCATTTTGTTCCCAGAAGCTTTTCTTTCTGCGTATCCTCGTGGGTCAAGCTTTGGAGCTGGAGCGGATAAATATAGCACAGAAGAAGATGTAAGTTTTCCCCTTCATACATTGAAGCCTGAAGCCCAAATTTCAAAATACATGTTGAGCTACCGAGCTATGTACCTGTAAAACTATCTTACAGAAATTGAAACTAAAAAACAGACAATGAATTCAGGTTTTTTCAAATAATGAGATGGCTCATCAACTAGTGACATTTAGCCGATTTGCACATAATTTATGACAATCAAAGAGCTATTAGAAAAACAAGATTTTGCTTGAGTAATTCTAACTCTTATTCAATTCCTTCAATTCAGATTATGAAATTTCTATTTTACGCTCTCGTGTCCGACTCAAGTTTAAACTTCAGCCAACATGGGCAGAGATATGGTTAAAATGGAGAAAGGTAGTACTAAACAGATTACTCGCCCTGTATATTTGGTTAGAATATACTACAATTTGGGGAAGTTTTCTTTTCAAGTAAAATTTGTTTAAAAAAATTGATTAGCAGAAAGTCATAAAATAAATGCACAATAAATAAAGTGTATGAGAAGCAATAATTTATTTAAAACCAAGTTTTTCAAATAAATGTCAGATTGGTCATGCCTACTGTATAATGTAGAGAAGAGCTTTAACCAATACTAACAGCAAGTTGTCGCTCCTCTAATAACTCTAATTATATCTTGTATCACACAGTTAATCATATATATGTTAAATTCTTATAACCTTGAGAACTTTATAAAAGTAAAACGTCAAAAACTTAAATTTTAGTAACAAGTTTTAACATATCAAAAGATTGATTAAATATGCAGTATACACTGATATTTTGTTAGTTGAAATAGAAAAAATTCCAAACGGTATTTGTTTCTCTATAGTGATAATCAATTATTTATATGTCAATTTTTACTTCTAATTAATTAAATACCATTATCACGTTACGATTTTGAGCAGATTTAACGGGGTTTTGTTATAAAACAATCCAGATAGAGAATATCATTAGTTTTAATACAAAAAAATAAGATTACTTTGCTAATTAAATCAATTATTAGGGTTTCATACGGCATAATATTTCCTCTGTCTAGAGTAGTAGATTTTAAAGTTTTTGTTGGATGTAAAAGTTACATTTCTCTACTTTCCCTTGCGTCCTTCTCTTTCACTGTCCAGACGACAGACGCCCTCTCGATACGTCTGAAGTCGTCAACGACATGAAGCAGAATCGTCACTTTCTCCGGTATTGTCACATCTCAAACGCTTACTAAAGCAAGAAAAGTGTTCACAAATAGACTCAAGTGTTGTGAGTAATTGTAGCAGTTCTTTTTGAGCAGGTAAAGAAAGTAAGTGTACCATTGTAATAATTTGACGGCTGAAGAAGGAATAAAATCGGCATACAACTCAGCCATTTCAATATTTCATTCTTTTAAAGACGACGGAGGTAGTATCCATGTACATAAAAATGATGTGAAAAAAAAANCCATTTCAATATTTCATTCTTTTAAAGACGACGGAGGTAGTATCCATGTACATAAAAATGATGTGAAAAAAAAATTAAAATAGTAGTATCTGAGTAAAAAATTTGTTCACCATAATTTTCCCGAGAAATACAAATTTAANAAAAAAAAATTAAAATAGTAGTATCTGAGTAAAAAATTTGTTCACCATAATTTTCCCGAGAAATACAAATTTAAAGCAACGACAGCTCAGATTCAATCAACAATTTTATACCTTATAAGGGCATGATTCAAATTTACTCAAATAATATAATTAATTATAATCTATTTAGGTTGATTGACATGAACTTAATATAAGAATATTAATCTAACTAGGAAGGGCGTGAGAGGTATCGCAAGTATTGGGACTCATCAATTGACATTCCAGGACCAGCGATTGACAGGCTGTCGGCGATTGCCAAGGAGCACAATGTCTTCTTAGTTGTAGGTGTAATTGAGCGGGAGTTAGGAACGCTCTACTGTTGCGCCGTACATTTTGATGACAAGGGTGAATTTCTTGGAAAACACCGGAAATTGGTACCAACATTCAACGAGCGTATGGTATGGGGAAGAGGAGATGGTTCAACAATCCCCGTTTATGACACCCCTATTGGAAAAATAGGAACTGTTATATGCTACGAAAACTACATGCCACTCTTGCGCATGACCATGTATCAAAAGGGTAAAAACAAAGTTCTTTTTCAATTTCACATTTTTTACTAAATTTTGCTTTGTTTTGTTTGGTGGATTGAGTTTACTTAACATCTGTTCCAACTTTTAGGCATCCAAATTTATTGTGCTCCTACTGCATGTGGCACAGAGCAATGGAACGCAACAGCTCGTCATGTAGCTTTGGAGGGAAGATGCTTTGTACTCAGTTGTAATCAATTCACTGTTCGAAGTGACTACCCCGAGAATTGGTTTGACCCCAGCTTTGAATCAGTTTTAGGCAGCAGGGCAGAAGGCAACGCGGATTATATTGTCAGCCGTGGTGGAAGTAGCATTGTGAATCCTCTTGGACAGTACTTAGCAGGACCTGTCTTTGACCGAGAAGAAATACTTTACGCAGATCTTGATTTGGATGATTGCATCAGGGGCAAAATGGATGTTGATGTAGTTGGACACTACAGCCGACCTGATGTTTTTACTCTCCATGTCAACTCCGAACCAACTAGAAATATTGTTCATTCAAATAGTCAATCGGAAAAACCAGTAAAGACTTCATCACTTGAAGAACAAGTAGACACGCTAGGAGAAAATTTGAAGAAGAATGTTCATATTTGCTGTAATTGCAAATACCCCAAATAAATAAAAACCAAGATTTATTAATTTAAAAAATTTGAGTTGCATATCTACTCTAATACAAATCAATCATGGTTCAATCTGCAAAGATTTATGATGTGCATATAAAACAATTAAAAATATACTGCAGTAGACTACTAAAGTAGGTGATGATGTCTGCGACACTCACCGCCTTCTCCCCGCAAACCCATCNTAGGTCATGATGTTTGCGACACTCACCGCCTTCTCCCCGCAAACCCATCGTCCATAAAGTTTCCACTGACTTAGGTGTTTGGGTTTGCTAAAGCACACCAACCTAAGTTTTCTCACCGACCACCAAGCCTACATTGTTGTTACAGGATCCGAGAAGCTAAATTTTTTCACCGCCCTAGTTTTGCGGTGTTGTCAAGTTGTATGAGTGTAAATATTCCCAATGTGTGCCGTCGTGGGGGAGGGCAGTTCGTCTAAATCGGTTACGTAGTGCATATTCACATATGGTTGCAATAAAATACAATTTGAGCAACGATAATCCTTTAATGCAAANACGGTTACGTAGTGCATATTCACATATGGTTGCAATAAAATACAATTTGAGCAACGATAATCCTTTAATGCAAAAAATTTCAATTTTGAAGCGCTTTTATGGTTAAATACATACTTTTTATCATTTAGCAAATTGAAATTCACACAACTATTACTACGTTGAACGAGCGGACCGAAAACGACAGAACAATCTTACCTTGGAATATATTCTAATTATTTTATTCGCTGGGAATAAAGCTATAGTGACAACAGCATAGAACATGCATTAGTTTTGGCTATAATAACCAAGTGCGACATAATTCCTATCAACTTAAGCTCATATCTTAAGAGAATGAATTCATAAGCAAAATTAAATATATTTTAAGTTTTGGATTTTTCTTTTTGCAATTTTCGGTAATTCGATGATGAGGGAGCGGTATTTTAAATTCGAAACCACAATTGTACATCTCAATTAGTAATTTAAATCTTAAAATTTACACCAGAATACTCAACAGAAATTTGCTTTGGTAACAGAAATTTGATTGAATCCTTAATGTAGAATTGGCATCTCGGTAATAATTTTCTACCGTTTTCAACTTTTTCATTATTTTTTTTTACAAAATGACATATCTAAATAAGAATCAGTTACTTCAGCCTGTTCTACTATTCATGAACATTCCTTTCACTACATACCACACTTTGATTCATATTCTACGATAACACGTTGAATTACCACACCGAAATGATCATTTTGCCATAAGAGTGATAATAATTAACTTTTCNATTCTACGATAACACGTTGAATTACCACACCGAAATGATCATTTTGCCATAAGAGTGATAATAATTAACTTTTCGGCCTAAAAATACCCACTTATCAAAATTATTTTTGACTTCATTTGCAAAGGTCAACAAATTTTTTGCAATTGATTATTAACATCATGATGACTTCTTCCAGCAAATTTAACTTATTCTGTAATATAAAATGTTGATACTTTGCGATTGATGTTCTTGGTGAAGAAAATACCCAATGAGAACTGCTCAAATAAACACCGGATGTGCATGTTCAGATACAACACTTACTGCGCATGTAATCGTTTTGCGCACACCTGCAATATACATGTTCAAAACTCATAACTCAGGCAAGCGTCGAAAGTACATGTAGCTGCACACTGTTACTTTCTATAATTACCTCCATGCAAACGTCTTCATCGCAAGTATAACGGACAGGGGCAACGCGCTATAATAGTCTACTGAGCATATAAACGCCCATTTCAATGGGGACATGGTTATCTCCCTTGTCACCGTCCGCTGCGCAGGTAGAATGCCATCGCCCGTTTACAATACGGAAACATTTCGTTCAGAGTACCGTGTGCACGGTGGTAACAAATGCTCGACACTGGCATTATTTCAGCTGGTAATGTGGAACGTTAAGAACCACCTGAGATACCGTGCCTTTAGGTTCCGTTCTCACGCAGGCTTTCTGGCCTACGAAAGTTGTAAACTTTCCATCACGTGTAATTTTATAATTCAGAAAACGAGTAAAAAAAAATCGGAAACAAAATCTTCATAAAACCCGCTGGTAATAGACTAGACAGTAGGATAAATAACTCTCTGTTACCAATTTTTACTAACATAGTCCAAATTCTAGCTAGCTGTCACCAAATTAACCATTAATCTAATGATCTAAGTGTTTTTATGGAATTTGCTAATGCCACCGACTGCAATGTAAAGAAACAAATTTGGTCGAAAAAATTGAGTTATGGAATTCTCTTGGTCAGGCTATGTACATGTGACTCATGTAGAAAGTACAAGTCAACGTTGTCTCTATTGTAACTATTATGTAACATTGAAAATAAACAAAGTGTGCATTTTATTTTCACTTTATAAAACGAAAGTTTGTGGTAATTATGTAAAATTTTCATTATTAATTGCAAATACTGGATAATTTATTCGGAAAATGTGATTGTGGAGTAAGGTATCGGCTCCTTGCTAAAGCAAAATAAATCTGTGTGTATAATAGATTAGGAGTAAAAATTAATGTAAACAATTAATAAAACTACTCCAAAATATCACAAACACCATTAGATTATTTGTGGATAGCTTCAATAAGTTCGCATTCTTCGCAATGTCAGATCTGATCTCCATGATCAGCGCAGAAAAATTTACTGCAGCCATGACATTGTTCCGTTGACTTCACTACAGTATTTGCAAATGTACATGCTTTAGAATAAACGCTTAACATGTTTACGAATTAATTTAAACTCATCGGCAACATGTGCAACTCATCTCAAAATGGTCGGCGGGACAGACGTCTTAATGCTGCCCATATGCAATTTTGGTTTTCATTTTTTTCATTTTTCTTCCGAAACTCCAATTTTGCCTTATTTAAATTTACATGTTAAATAATAACTCGAATAATTCAATAACCAGTAGATGGATAGAAATGGGCTTTACACTATGGGGTAGCCCATGTCTTAGACCTATTCTGTACATTACAACCTAAATAAATAAATTCCTAACAACCTAAATAAATAAATAACTAACGCAACAACGCAACACCCTAAAAACCGTATCTAACCACGACCCCGGGGATAACCCAAACCCTGCATGACCCGATCCCGCGCATGCCCCAAACGAATTACAGATGTTGAATCCCCCCGCCAGCAGAAATAATTCCTGGTCATTACTGGTGGATCATCAAAACAGCATTTTTCGATTTTGTAGCACAAGTGATACTGCATAGGGTGCGGGAAACCTAAGACGTGGGATCATACTCCACCGGAAAACATACTGTTGGATTAACCGCTGTTTCTAGCCTTGGCGGGCAAGTCGTTCTCCGGTTAACTGGCACCGTAAATTTTTGAAGCTCAGCCTATTAAGCTGATATATACAGTAAATTATAAATTATTCCTAACTGATTTAGCCAGATCACGTAATAAAGAATCTGCCACCTTCGAATTGTATGAGCCAGAGCTATGGCTGCCTCACCCGGCTCACCAAGCTGAAAGATACATGTCTCAATGGGTCACTAGCATAAAAGCAAAACTTGTTTGTCTCATATTACAAAATATTTCATGCCTGTTGGCAGAAGGATCCTCCGCGTCTTCATGTGGAGAACAGTATCGTTTGCTTTTCATGTAGTGAACGGAAATGGGTTTTCCGAATAACATATTACAACACACATACAGTGTATTCTTCCCTTTCACTCTAACTGTGGTATTAATAAAGGATTCCTTGACTTGAGTAACAGTACGTGATTGACTAATAACAGGTCTGAGCTCGTACCTATACTTGGATTTGCTTTGTATTAACAATCAAATCCAGTCACCTACTCAGCAAATCACCTACTCAGTTTAGCCTAAGTAAGACCACTTGCCGAATATATATTGCCTTATCCATACCTGACATATGTTCAAAAATATGACAAGTGCAATTTGCAGTAAATTTGACACCGAAGATTATATTTTGTAACATATTTTTTTTTTTTTTTTTTTTTTTTTTGAAATTTCAGAATGGATTTTGTTGGTTATGTAGATAAGCTGTTTCTTTGTACAAATAAAATCTAATTTTAAATTGAACCGAATCATATGCTTCCAATGGATAATGGTAGAGCAGAGACTCGCTTCCTTTTTGCTAATCTGTTCTCCAAAATATCCAGACGATCTAAACTCATTTAATCTATTTTTTAACAAAGCACACTAGTCCAAATAATACTACTGAACCTTACTTGGAAAATCCTAAGTAAACTTTGTTTTTGAGTACAAAGTCATACCTAGGTTTTGATTCTTAATACAAATCTGAATCCAAGGTACGACTTCTCAAATACTTAAGTACGACTTGTTACTTCAGTATCAGCTTGAACTTGAACATTAATTTTTAATATGAATTTCTCTAATCCAATCACATACTCTTACTTAAGTACGGTTTATTAATTTGGCAGTAAAGACTCTCCCTAGTTTGGTTATTGTTACCATAAAAATATAATATGTAAGTATATATACACAAATTTACACTTAAATGCGGATTTAAGTCCTGAATAAACGGTTGCAAATACATAATCATGTGTTGCAATGCATAAAATGTAGGAAGGTCGGGGTAATGTCTCAAGTAGGCTAATATCGGAGTCGGCTAATGCCTGGCATATTCTATAGTCGGGCTCGGGTTATGCCTGGTGTCGGGTAATGTCTGGCCTCGGGTAATGCCTAGTATAAGGTAAAGGTCGGGATCGGATCATGCCCAGAGTCGGGTAGTGCCAGGGGTCGGATAATGCCTGAGGTTGGGTAATGGCTGTGATCGAGGAATGTCAGGGTCAGATTATGCCCGGGCCAGATTACTGCTCGAGGTGGAGTAATACCCGTGGTCCGATAATGCTCGTGGTCGGGTAATGTCGGGGTCGAGTAATGTCCAGGGATCGGTCATGTCGGGGTCGGCTAATGTCTNCCGGGCCAGAGTACTGCTCGAGGTGGGGTAATACCCGTGGTCCGATAATGCTCGTGGTCGGGTAATGTCGGGGTCGAGTAATGTCCAGGGATCGGTCATGTCGGGGTCGGCTAATGTCCGGCATATTTTAACGTAGAGGTCGGGTAATGCCCGGGGTCGAATAATGCCCGGGTAATGCTAAGTTGTTTGGTTGTTAGGTTGTTAGGAAGTGTGGGGTGGTGTTGGAGGTATGGGCTATCATGTATTAAAAACCCCATGTCGATCCATCCATTGGTTATCAAAATATTTGAGTTATTATTTAACATGTTAATTCCTATAAACCAGTGATGCTGAAGATTATTAAACTTTAATTAACACCGCTTCGAACGGAATTACAAAAAAATGACTCCAATTGAAAGATGTTTTACGTAATACATATATGGATTGTGTTTTGAATTTGCATGTATTGACATTGTTACATTTAATTTTAGAAGAATATAATGCTTTGAAAGCAAGGATTGTTCTGCTAAAAAGTGAAAATCAAGTCGACATTGGAAATGAAATTCTGCTCGGGAGTGAGTTTTCGACAACGATTAAAGCCGTATCTTCTGTGAATTCTTACGCTCGCAGCTTGTTTAAAAAGTTGTTTTCTGTTGATGAACTAGTAGGGTACTTGCTGATGGGAAAGGGTTGTAATGCCAACAATAAAGAACGTCAACCTTCAATTGACCCAGTGCTGAGAGATGCCATAATTGGTACTTTGAATTTCAAATGAAAGTGTTTTATGATATAATTAAATGTTATTCTAACATAGATTGCAGTTTTAAAGTGTTTAGAATACATCCTGCTAGCCACACATTTAATCTCGCAAAGAATGACGTCAAGAAGAGTTTGTCAAGCCTTAGTTTGGAACTTACAAAAAAACTAATTCTGCTGTTGCNAATTAAATGTTATTCTAACATAGATTGCAGTTTTAAAGTGTTTAGAATACATCCTGCTAGCCACACATTTAATCTCGCAAAGAATGACGTCAAGAAGAGTTTGTCAAGCCTTAGTTTGGAACTTACAAAAAAACTAATTCTGAATTTAAGTTTTACATAAACTCAGATTTGATTTTCTTAAACCAAGTTTTTGTTTATGAATTATCATTAAATTCCATTTTCGCAATATTCACTACTTTAAAAGAAAAATTTAAATAAAATATGACTCTTAAAATACACAGGGTAACTCAATAAGCCTAGGTAGAATAGTTGGTGTAACCATAATTAAGGGTTCCGGAATCAATAGAACGAATAGTCAAAAGGTAAGAAAAAGTGAGTTATAGTTTTTTCTTTCCTCCTGTCGAATAGATTCGACAGAATATATATTACACAAAAAAGCCTTTTGAAATTGCTTNCGGGGTCGTGGTTAGATACGGTTTTTAGGGTGTTGCGTTGTTGCGTTAGTTATTTATTTATTTAGGTTGTTAGGGTAATGTAATGTACAGAATAGGTCTAAGGCATGGGCTACCCCATAGTGTAAAGCCCATTTCTATCCATCTACTGGTTATTGAATTATTCGAGTTATTATTTAACATGTAAATTTGAATAAGGCAAAATTGGAGTTTCGGAAGAAAAATGAAAAAAATGAAAAGCAAAATTGCATATGGGCAGCATTAAGGGTTCCGGAATCAATAGAACGAATAGTCAAAAGGTAAGAAAAAGTGAGTTACNAATAGTCAAAAGGTAAGAAAAAGTGAGTTATAGTTTTTTCTTTCCTCCTGTCGAATAGATTCGACAGAATATATATTACACAAAAAAGCCTTTTGAAATTGCTTTGGAGAAAGGTTTGTGGCTAATCTATTCGGCAAATACGACAAATTTTCTTCTCTTGTCTAATAATTTCTACAGACTATAGTGCCATAATATTAAAAAGTGGATTATAAAGACTTTTCTGCACAATCTGTGTAGAATTTTGAAACTCGAGTTACCGTGTAATAATTATTTATAATATTATATTAATATAAAAATAATATTTATCGTTAAATATAATATTTCATTCAAAAATATCTCCCCTATAATATAAGACCAACTTGGTCATATATCCGTTGTCAGAGCAAACGTATCAGAGCAAAATCCATGGTCTTTTGTGCATGCTCCACTGTATTGGTATTTTAAGTCGAGTATTGTTGAAAAAACTCTAGTTCTTTGTTTTGCTTTTGAGCAAAGCAATTGATAACCGGAATACAGACTCAGCTTCTCTGTAAAATGTGTGGCACGGACTGTATCCCCTTTCTTCCTACCTTGCGAACATCTTATAACTTGCATACCCTGCTCAACATTAATCCACCGTTACCTNTATAATATTTCATTCAAAAATATCTCCCCTATAATATAAGACCAACTTGGTCATATATCCGTTGTCAGAGCAAAATCCATGGTCTTTTGTGCATGCTCCACTGTATTGGTATTTTAAGTCGAGTATTGTTGAAAAACTCTAGTTCTTTGTTTTGCTTTTGAGCAAAGCAATTGATAACCGGAATACAGACTCAGCTTCTCTGTAAAATGTGTGGCACGGACTATATCCCCTTTCTTCCTACCTTGCGAACATCTTATAACTTGCATACCCTGCTCAACATTAATCCACCGTTACCTATTTGTCGTGAAGCAATTGAAATTTTTTAAAGTTTATGTTTAATTATTATAAAGTATTGTGGCGTGAAAAAATTTCTTTTCTGTGTACGCGGATTCAGTGTTTCTTAGAAGTATTCGTCAGGATACAGAAATTTCCCAAAGCTCATGCATTCGTATTGGAAACGGATAAATGAGGTCAGATTAATTTCCTGAATTCAGGAAATAGACATTTCCTGTGGTGACGGGGGATAACATAAATAGAAGTTTTCGCCAGCGTCTTGAGGGATTGTTGGTCATTCGGGTATTGTGCTCAGTTTAGGTAACAACTAATGTCTTGCGTTAAGTCTGTTTTTTCTAGTACTAAGTATGTTTCTGTCACATTGGACTCATAATGAGTTATTTTATTGGGAATTGAAGTGTGAAAATGAATAAGAATTAGCGTTAACTGTGTATGTGTACGTCGTTGAGATTTCTTGGGTAATTATCCGCTAGAACTGGAGAAGAGAGATATTTTCTGGTATTGTAGAAACCCCAGTAGTCCCGGTGTATTAAAACAGTCCCGGTAGAACAGGACAGTCCCAGTAGGACAGCATAGTCCCGGTAGGACAGAACGTCCTGGAAAAACAGCCCTAGCGGAACGTCCTTGTAGAACAGCCCCAACGGAACGTCCTGGTACAACGTTTCGCCAGAACGTCCCGGCGGGACATCCCGTAGTGCATCCTGTGGTGGGTAATGTCCTGAGCTATTCAGATCCTTGCGAGACAGTCATTCTAAATATTGGCATAATCATCCGGTGAACCAACCAGTGGTTCAGTAACAAAACATTTCCCATCCTAAAAGATTATTCCCCAAAAAGTGTAGAAAAGTGACATCGTGCCACAGTATGATTGAAAATTATATGTTCAGATATTGTTCTCTGCAATTACAATAAAGTTCGAATAAAACTGATACATCCTGAATTTGTTGATTTTGTAAATGTTTGAAAATCATTTCGCGAGACATATTATTTATTTCTATTACAGGAATGTTAATGTAGAAATAGCAAATATATGAAAAAAAGAATAAGGTACAAGTAATATAACACATAGAAATTTCTACCACGTTGAATCCGTGGTAGTGGTGTCTCAACGAACTCATTATATAAATTCCTCTTTAATTATGTTAATAATGATCCATGTTAGTTTAGCAACACTATAAGCAGGGGCATTTCAGAATACTAGCAAACACTAACTTTGCACGATGTTGATAATTTGTGAAGTGTTTTACAAATAGCTTATAAAGTAAATTTATAATGCTTTTTATCACTTCTTAGATTTCGAATTCCAGTTCTTCGAGGATTAAATTCATCCAATCTGCAAAAGAATCCACGTGCATGAACACTGTATAATCATCAGTGTTACATTGTCCTGAACCTTTTCTTTTCCCGTGACTTGCAACTCCCTGAAAGTAAGAATATTTTCTTTAGAACAGTCATTAACTTGCCTAATCTTCAATTAAATTCCACTACCCTTCGTCATTTATTGCTGTGACAAGGTAAAGGAATTTGGACCTAATTTCGGCTTTTATTATTCTTATTAACTGAAATTTTTTGAATGGACACCAATTTTTTGTAAAAATGTGTAATTACGGAAATGGTTTGACTTTAGAGATAAAAGCAAGAGAGCGATCAACTTCACGAATGACATGACAGGATAGACAAACCGGAGGGTGGATCCGGCCGAATATAATTTTTTTCACCAAAGGTACTTCAAATGATGTGATATATTACAGCGTGGGGCATGGCTTTGTTTGACCTCCTGGGTCACTAAAAGACAAATATCTGAATAAGTTGGACCAAGGCATATAGGCTATCGCTGTAAAGTTCTTGCCAAACCCAATCACAAATATATTAATGCTTTAGATCTTAGTCCGTGACCTCTATACGTAAGTGCCACAAAAATTATTAATTTAAAAATTGTCAAACGGGTTATCACTTGAAAACTCTTGCAACCTCAAAAAGAATAAATCAATGGTTAAGCTCCCTGAACTCATATGTGGCTTCTGGAGGTAAGGAAATTCATATAAATTTTTTATTTGAACTTAGTGATGAGTGGTATCGTTTGGAAGCTCTACCAATGCTAAGTGTGAATATGTCATAAATTAAGTTTCAACACCTTGTTTGTGATTCGGTCTAATGCTTCATTATGCACAGATATCACAATTAAGGCCAGGGAGCATCACCTTTTGCGCACACGCATATCGTATTGCCAAGGCTTTTAAACGATATGACATATGGTAATGTTTAAATCAATAATTTATAGGACCTTCCCTGACCCCTATAAGTCACAGATTAGATCAGAGAGCTCAACTATTGAANTATCACAATTAAGGCCAGGGAGCATCACCTTTTGCGCACACGCATATCGTATTGCCAAGGCTTTTAAACGATATGGTAATGTAAATCAATAATTTATAGGACCTTCCCTGACCCCTATAAGTCACAGATTAGATCAGAGAGCTCAACTATTGAANTTAAATCAATAATTTATAGGACCTTCCCTGACCCCTATAAGTCACAGATTAGATCAGAGAGCTCAACTATTGAATTGTTCGTGTTGAGCTTGACAAGATCTTACAAATGATACCCAAATTCACAATGTTCAAATGAATAATTCTTGTCGCATTTGTGGATTGTAGAGATAACGGAAGGGGTCAAACGACTAAACCATTGGTATAATTGTGATTGGTTTGACAAGAACTTGCCACCAATATCCTACTTCCCTTGGTTCAAACTATTTGGATATTTGACCTTTGACCCCTGGAGGTCAAACGAAGCCATGATCCACCCCCTGGTATATCACAATATTTTAAGCATAATTAGGAGCACACTTTGGTGAAAATTTCATCACATTCTGTCGGATCCGTCCTCTGCCGTTTCTACGCTAACATATCATTTACTTTGCTTACTTTTAGAACATGTTTGGAAGATTGGTGTGTTAAGGGAAAAACCATTCCTCCACCACTATCACCCTTGCAAACTGTTGTTCCTAAGAGATANGAAGATTGGTGTGTTAAGGGAAAAACCATTCCTCCACCACTATCACCCTTGCAAACTGTTGTTCCTAAGAGATAATATTACTATTAGATTATACCACATATGAGAGATTATAAATCCAAATGAAATCGTCGGCCACGCCAATGACTTGTAAGCTACCAGAAGTAATTTCTCACCCATGTCAACAACGAAAAAAGAATTAACAGAAGAAACGGCGCAGAAGGAAGAAATAACAACTTGTTCTGCACCAATTAGTCTTCTCTATNGAAGATTGGTGTGTTAAGGGAAAAACCATTCCTCCACCACTATCACCCTTGCAAACTGTTGTTCCTAAGAGATATTATTACTATTAGATTATACCACATATGAGCGATTATAAATCCAAATGAAATCGTCGGCCACGCCAATGACTTGTAAGCTACCAGAAGTAATTTCTCACCCATGTCAACAACGAGAAAAGAATTAACAGAAGAAACGGCGCAGAAGGAAGAAATAACAACTTGTTCTGCACCAATTAGTCTTCTCTATGCGATATCGATAATTAACTTAAACAGAAATGGCGCAGAAACAAGTGCAAAGTAAGTACTCCACATAAAAATCGGGTGAATATACTTACATATTTAAAAAACAATACTCATAATTTTGATTCAGTCAGAGGGTATAGTATGATTCACTAATTAGAGTTAGAAATAGGAGACTTCGGTTTACAAAAAATCAAATATTCAGTCATTGTTAACATTGATTATAGGCCGTCGGATGAATTTAAACAGTTTTAAATGATTGATGGTATCGTTTCTTACTACGCCCACCGATACCACTTCTCTTTTCCCTCTTTCGGAGATACGATACCACAGCATAAGAAACGACGTGGTATTCTCCGTAGGAATTGATACGGATGAAGATGCTACTCCTTATCGTAGCTTATTTCCCCCAATCTACCTGGCAAAATAAGGATAGTATTTGGTTTTCTGCTACACATCAACACGAAATTCAAAAATTTAGTTTAACTTTGTTTTGGAGGTTAAAACTGTCTAACCTGTCTTAAGTACTTAAGTACTTTAAGTGACAATATAACTGTTAATACAAGTTGTATATATTTTTCACAAAAANCCAATCTACCTGGCAAAATAAGGATAGTATTTGGTTTTCTGCTACACATCAACACGAAATTCAAAAATTTAGTTCATTTTTAATTTAATTTCATTTGGAAATTGACCAACTGGTTTTGAGTGTAACACCAAGTTTATGTTTTTATCAACTGTGGCCACTACATCCAAGGTAACCTTGCATTATTGACCAAGTTTATTTCGTTCATTTGGAAATAGGTAGTAGATACTACAATGAGATACCATCACTCATTTAAAACTGTCTAATCTGTCTTAAGTACTTAAGTACTTTAAGTGACAATATAACTGTTAATACAAGTTGTATATATTTTTCACAAAAATTGATCCAAAGCGTCCCAAATTATCAACAAAAAGTGTTAAGCATTGAATTTTGTTAGAATTAAATCAAAAAACAATCTTCAAAAATTTGAAAAATAAGTGTTTAAAGCGAAAAGACCAAAAGCCATGAGTGCCAGAACCATGACTTTAGCTCAATCCTTAGCGGGAGCCATGAAGAACACTATGGCCAACTTTTGTAAGGCAAGCCAACTTTTGCCATTCTAAAGTCAAAATCTAATGTCAACACATGTAGACTAAGCAAAATTAAAAAATAACCCCAAAACGTTCAATATGTCAACCATCACGTCAGGAATTGCATCATTGGATTAAAATTTTGTACTTTGCATAAAAATTATAAACCTTATTGCTTCAACACGACACAGTTATTACATTTCAAACCAATACCCTAGTTAGTTTGAAGGATTTATAAAATTTTTGTTTACGATTTCCAATAGTTCCTGCACAGAATGCATTAGCTCTGTCTGTCCCTTTATCGCCACATACGTCTTGTGAAACCACAGGTAGTTCTGCATACTTCAGTATCTCCGAAACTGAACCCGTCTCGTCAATCCCAAACCCGGCAATCTTAAGAATATATAATATTTGTTATCATGCGAGAATTTGTGGAATGATAACAGAAGTTCAATTTGTCACCATAAATATGAGTATAGATGGCAAACTTGACCAAGGAAAACTGGCCGAATTTTATCAAAATCGATTATTTGTGTCTATTTTTCAACTTTCAACACAACTTGAAATCAAATGACCTTTTTAGATATCATTTAGCACTGAATTCATAAGTTCCTTAGATTTTCGTTACATTTCTTACCTAGTTCACTACCAATATTCAGTATTTGTATCTCACCTTTCCAATTTTGCCGGCTTGTGGTATAGTCTTACGAGACTCACTGAGATAACAAACAGGACGTATGTTCACATCATAAGAAGCTGTTTCATTTAATTTGAGAATGGCAACATCCGAAATCAACTGGGAAGGGTCGAAAGACGGAGGCACCCAAAACCGGCTCACCTGTTATCAAATGCATTCAATATTCTTTTGCAGTGTCTTACTTTGCGAGAGAAAATTTGTATGCGCGCATGCCCATAATTGTGTTTAAACTCTGTGCAGCGCATCTACTTCTAAAGCTTTCTCTAATGTTCTAAGATGAACAAATTTGGACATGCTCAGAAGAAAATTTCTCTTCGCAATTTAGCATGCTGTATAAACATAAATGTTAGTAGTTTGAATAAGGAACAGTGGAGCGATTTCCTCAGAAGTAAGTATTTGAAGATTCATTATTTTCCAGCATTCCCTAAATATGCGCCAAACTAGAAAGTTTGAATTCTCAAGAAAATCATATGGCTTCGCATAATTTTAGAGTAAATCTAGAAGTAAAAATTGCTTTGTATTAAAGTGATGGATAATTTAGGATTTGCTCCGTTATTGCTGATGCTCTCCGTGCCGTTTTCACAATAGTAGTATTTAAATTATTAGAAATTATTCGAAAAAATTTGAACAGAGCATTAACAATAATATATTTAAATCCAGCTTACGGAGAGTATACGGCTTATTGTTTTGAGGTCCATGTAGTCATCATAGTTGGAGGATACGGGAGCTAGCACCACCCTAAACTGGCTAAGATCCACATCATTTTGTTCTTTTGCATATATGCAATGGCCCGCCGTAAGAACTACTCGAGTTTCGAGAAGTGTGCCACCACAAATGAATTTGAAATCGGTACTGTTTGGTCCGGATGATCGAAATATTGCAGAGTACCATGGAAACGCTAATTTTGAAGTTACTGCCTTTGCGCCGAGCAGGTATGGATGAAAATTATTTTGGTTTATAACCCCACATTCTGCGAGAAGACCAAATTTAAAGTTTAGTACCAACGCNTTCTGCGAGAAGACCAAACTTAAAGTTTAGTACCAACGCACCACAAGCAAATTGATAATATAATGTAAAAGGTGAATACACGCTCATATTGGTGCTCTTCTTACATACACTGTTGGCAGTTTTTGTTTCATGCCTGACTCAGTTCAAAGATAAGTAGAAGGATGTATTGAAATTTTGGAGCGACATTTACTTTTTATAGTGAGCATAATGCGTGCAGTAAGTAAGCAAGGTACAACGTTAGAACCGTTAATCACCAAGTCTATTTAGGTTTGCTCATTTCAATTATTGGCAAAATTTACTAATTTTCTCTTGAATCCGGAAGTCAAATTTTAGAATATTAATTTTTTGTTTATCAATAGAAGAGCTCCCGGTGTTTAATTTTAAAATTTGTTGAGTTGCCATTGTTTTCATGCTAACTAAAAAAAATCATCATAAGTTATGTATTTGTACTAAAATTTTGGCATAAAATATATTTGATATACTCCGATGGGGGAGTTATAAATCTTTTGAATTTAAAAATTGTGATACAGCAAAACCTCTCATTCGGAAAGTATTNTCCCGGTGTTTAATTTTAAAATTTGTTGAGTTGCCATTGTTTTCATGCTAACTAAAAAAAATCATCATAAGTTATATATTTGTACTAAAATTTTGGCATAAAATATATTTGATATACTCCGATGGGGGAGTTATAAATCTTTGGAATTTAAAAATTGTGATACAGCAAAACCTCTCATTCGGAAAGTATTTCTCACTGGCTGCATAAAATTCACTCCACCCCTTCTTTCATTCAGGTACCGTAAAGTTTCACATATTTCACATAGTTCACAAATTGTTTATACACACTTGCCCTCCACATTATTTGAATGTTTACGGTAACCGTCACGTGAGGTGAGACGGGGTGGAGAGATTTAGTTTCCTAATGAGAGGTTTTGCTGTATAACTAATAATATATAATATGAATAATATGGCCGAGTGTCACCAAAGTAGTTACATAGCTTTGAAATATTGTAAACTCAAAGTACGGTTTCTAGTTCTGGAGAAGTTAAATTAGTGATAGCGAAAAATGGTTATTTTTATACTATTTAGTTTAGACTAAAAATTATTTTGTGATATCTGAATTTTAAAATTAGGTCAAAATCAGGTAACGTGTGTTTATAGGATGCATTGAGTGTTGCAAGAGTGTCTTTTAAGTCCTGAACAACTTTTGTGCGTAACGCGAAAATATTTCCAAAAATAAAAATTCAACATTTCAGCTTAACTAAAATAGGATCACATGCACATGGTTGGCTATACAGTAAACCGCGGATAAGTATGAATTCAAGGGACCGAAATAATTGGTCCGTGGTAGCCGAGGTTCGGCTTAAGAGTAAGCCGAACACACAACTTGGGGAATAATTTGTTCGTCTTAGCCGAGGTAGTTTTAATTTATCATTACTTTATAATAGTAAGTTGCTGTGGAAACAAGAAATGACTAAAATTATGTCATTGATTCATTTTCTGTCGTTTTTCAATGGTTGAAAAGTTATTCAAAATAAGTTATTCATTAAATTTTGTAAGAAAAAAGTTGAAGTTTCTTTAAAAATTGATCAAATAATTCGTGTTCGTGTTAACCGAGGTAAAAAAGCATGTGCCTTATGGACTGGGGCCACGAAAAGGCCTTCGTGGTAACCGAGGGTTCGGCTTAGCCGTGCGATTTATACTCAAATTTCCTATCTCCGGGCGCGGACCGGACAGTTTGGTTCGTGTAAACCGAGGGTTCATGGTAACCAAATCGNACCGAGGTAAAAAAGCATGTGCCTTATGGACTGGGGCCACGAAAAGGCCTTCGTGGTAACCGAGGGTTCGGCTTAACCGAGTTCGGCTTAGCCGTGCGATTTATACTCAAATTTCCTATCTCCGGGCGCGGACCGGACAGTTTGGTTCGTGTAAACCGAGGGTTCATGGTAACCGAAATCAACTTATCCGAGGTTTACTGTAGTCGGGTGCATATATGGGCACAAAAAATAGATATGAAATCTTAAAATATTACTAATCATAGAGGATTAAAGATAAACATCCCTATAAAAAAGTTAATTAATTAGATGTTAGAAGGTTTGGGTAAGGTTGAATGTTTTTTAGTTATTTTCAAAAGAAAACAAAAGAAAAAAGTTTTTTTGGTTTAAAATTTTTTTTTTCAATTTTACCATTTCTGAAACTTTCAAAGTGGTTAATGTTTCAATTCGAAGTATAAAACCTTGCTATGCATTTTAAATTGTGTAATATAATTAGTTTTAAATTGGTTATGAGTATGATTATACTACGGAATCTTTCTTTCTAAAAATCACTGAAATTTTTACCTTCTTAACAAAAAATGGCAAAAATATTCTAAAAATTAGCAAAAATTTGTGGGCATATGCACTTTTTGACTATAAAATTAAAAAATGTTGATAAAAAGTCAAAAAACTTTCTAAAAGTCACAATCTTGCTAAAAAAATAAAATAGTGTTAAAATTTCTAAAAAATCAGAAAATATTGTCTTATTTATTGGATGCATGTAATTGAATAAAATTTTAGGTTATTTATTAAGTTGTACGATGAAATTCTGTCATGGAGGATAGCAACACTGATAAGTCTTATGAATATTTTTTGCTTATTCTGAGAATTATGTCTTTTTAACGTTACTTTATAAAATTCGGTCTAATTTCTTTGAAAGAAATAGCAATTTTTAATAACCAAAGTGATTTTTAGAATATATTTGCCATTTTTTGTTAAGAATTTAAGTGAAATTTTCAGTGATTTTTAGAAAGAAAGATTCCGTAGTATACTCAAAACCAATTTTAAATTAATTGTATTACACAATTTAAAATTCATAGCAAGGTTATATACGTCGAATTGAAACATTAACCACTTTGAAAGTTTAAGAAACGGTAAAATTGAAAAAAAAAATTTTAAACCAAAAAAACTTTTTTCTTTTGTTTTCTTTTGAAAATAACTAAAAAACATTCACCCTTACCCAAAACTTCTAACATATAATTAATTAACTTTTTTATAGGGATTTTTATCTTTAATCCTCTATGATTAATTATTTGGTAAGATTTGAAATCTATTTATTGTGCCCATATATGCTTCCGACTATAGCCAACCATGTGAGCCTGTTTCAGTTAAATTGAAAAAGTTTTTATTTTTGCAAATATTTTCGAGTTGNCACTATAGCCAACCATGTGAGCCTGTTTCAGTTAAATTGAAAAAGTTTTTATTTTTGCAAATATTTTCGAGTTGCGCACAAAAGTTGTTCAGGACTTAAAAAAAGACAATCTACATTGAAAATTTGGTGTACCCTAAAGTCGCGTGGATAAGACGTGTCTTATCAAAGGTTTTTTGGAGGAATAATTTAAAGGCGTCTTATACTCGAGGGCGTCTAATGTTAAGTTTATTTTATCGCTAAAGAAAGCAACTAAAATTTATTCTAAATCTTGACTATCGCTGTCCCAACCATCAAAAATATCGCCAAGGAGTTCACATGATTCCTCTTCATCATCAGATATTTGAAGGTGGCTCGAAGTTATAGTCTCCTCATGGTCAATATTTATTTCCATGACTTCCGGTTCAGTCTGAATTATCTATAAGATGGTCATGGTCTTCAGGTTCTTCATTATAGGAATGAATCTTTAGCTGAGACAAAGTATGATTTTNATCTATAAGATGGTCATGGTCTTCAGGTTCTTCATTATAGGAATGAATCTTTAGCTGAGACAAAGTATGATTTTGAAATTGATTACCTCGAGCTACTTACTAACTGTGTAGGATTTTCTAGTCTGTTTTGGTTTTTTTTGGTCCAATTTCAGTAGAATTTAAAAACAACACTATATCTTACAATGAACGTTGCAGCAAAATTTGGGGCGTCTTATCAGCGGGATGCGTCTTATGATTCAAATAAATTTAAGCGGGAAAAATTGCGTCTTATGAACGAGGGCGTCATATCCACGCGACTTTAGGGTACATTCTTGCAATTTTTAATTTTTATTATACTTCTCAAACAAAAATTTCATAAATTAATGAATATGCTATCCAACTTTACAGTTTCCTACTTCACTTATCAATTGTTCTCCAGATTACTAAACAAACATCTCGACAATTCAATCACATTATTTTAATTTACTACGTCAGAAATTGTACCGAAAAGATTTATAAAACGGACTCATTTTTTATACGAAATCAAAGTTTGTGTAAGCAATAATACAATTGTATTCTTACCTGGGTCACATGCAAATGCACGAAAAGGCTCCCAAAGTCCATTCTCACCACATGTCATTTTGACACTAGCAAACTTAAGTCTTGATACATAAAATGGTTTGCAACTTAGAGAAGCTTTGACACCTAGATATGCTTCACCACAGTCAATTTTATTATCTGAATGGTCGAAACAGCTAATAGTGACACCCTGTAAGAAAAATATAATTGTTCTTAGTGTACAGTTGACCTTGCCTCAGGAATATTAGCTGTTTTAGAGGCTAAGTGGAACGTTAGCAGTCTGTTCCCGCCTGGACGTTGAAACATTAATGGTAAACCATTCAGGCTTTATGAATTCTGTTAAAATGAAAATCGGTTGACAAACCAAATTTCTGTTCCCGAATTTGTTGTAGCCGAGGTAAACAGTAGTCTAATAATTTGAATATTATACCTCTGAGATTGCTATTTGGTTACATCGAATTTCCTTTGCATCCACCGGCGAATCGGCATCCAGGTTACATTTTGTCAAAAACTCATCACTACCATCCTGTGAAATTTCGTGTTGCATGGTTTGATTACCAAAATTATAAATCACAAAAAACCAAGTTACATTAACCGTTAAAATCATACCGGACAATCTGTGACACCATCACACAGCTGATGTGGTGAAATACATTCTCCATTGTATCCACACATGTGCGTCATATTTTGTGAATGATTTTTACATTTGTTAACTAAATCACAATAAATCATTTCTTCGTCTTCGCCTTTGTCACAATCAGATATCCCATTACAAAGTTTCGACAAATCTATACATTCTCCAAGTGGGCATGCGAATTTATTTGGACTGCACCTGTTAGGGTAATTAATACGATTTCACATTAGGGGCATTACAATATTTAAACAAGGGTATATCGATCTACTCAATGTTTTCGATCATCCATTCTGTTTCTGGTCCATAGACGAAGTTAGCGTTGAAGTACCAGGATGAAGGTTTACATTTCCCGCCTTTTCTTTNCTGGTCCATAGACGAAGTTAGCGTTGAAGTACCAGGATGAAGGTTTACATTTCCCGCCTTTTCTTTTATGTGGAATGAGTGCAATCAGTCCACCTACCATCCATTTTTTTAATATTTCGACATAAATTGTCATCGGAGTACCGAAATTCCAACATGCGGATTTGTCTCCAGTTCCTTGGGAAGTAACTACCTCAACCAAAAATAGAAATGCATTTACGATTGAGTTTAGTCAAAATATACTTGTAAAGTTCAGTCAAAATGTATAAATGTTTAGAATAGGTGGAGGGTGTACAATGAATGGGGAACCAAAGCTTTTTCCTACTATATACTGCTTGAACTTGAAAGGTTTTAAATTTTTGAATTAGAAGCCATGCTACCTAAAGATTCAATATGAGTTACCAGAAATAATTGTCTCTAGTTTTCACTTGGTCTCATCCTTGGCGCGAATGGGAAAATTAAGCAACTTTGCTCAGCAGCAACCTAGGCTACCCGCCGTAGTTGGGCATGCAATATATTAAATAATATTGGAAACAATTACATAACCAATCTGGAAATTCATAACCTGATACAAAACCTAAAACTTAGCAGTGTTAGGTTGTTAGTTTGTGAATATGATTCAACAGTCCAACAAACTAAAAGTAATTGGATTGACACAGATGTGGTAGATGGTTACATACAATTACTACATTAGGTTTAATCTAAAAAAAACACGGAAGAATTAGAATTATATGAATTGATTTTTTAAGAGGTCTACTTCTTCGGTATATTTTTTTAGATTTGAATAAGAGAGGTACTCTGATGAAATCCATCCACAAATACTAAAAAACACAAGAAAATATTAATAATCTAATAAATCACTAAAAATTACTAAAAACCGTGGTACCATAGGAATGTACCCATCTACCATCTACTTAATCCAACCGATTATCAGGATACACTTACGTCTGCCGGAAAAGTATAACTCGACCACACCTTCGTTATTCTCTTCATTAATTATAAAAGAAAATTTGATTTTATAAAGTGAACAAATTTATTCTAATTGATGCTTCACTTGGTTTCACTTAATCGTAATCACTTCCGTAGTAATTTCACTGGATGAAACCTAGTGTAGCACCAATTACAATTCCTAGTTCAGCTTGTAAAATTAGAATTACTCTTGTAACCCCTTGTTTAGACTTACAGATTTTCTATCAAGATGCAGTCAAGATCCAGTTCATATCCTGTCCATTTCATATCAATATTTTTGTTTCAATTTATAGTTACAGAAATCATTTCAAGATCCAGTCCATTTCATTTCCATTTCCAAAAATTAAATTCTGGAACTAAAAATGTATTTTTTGAAATAGACAGGATATCATTTGGTATCAATCACCTATGTTCAAGAATTTTTTAATCGCATACAAATCCTATTCATTATGTTTTGTACCGACTTTGAATAATTTTTGGGAAATATTAAAAAAAAAATTAATTTTTGTGAAAAATTAAAAAAAAATCTTTGTTAAAAAAAAATTTTTTTTATTTTTTCAAATATTTTTTTAAATTTTGAAAAAAATAATTTAATTTTTTCAATTTTTTTTTGAATAAAAAATTTTTTTTGTATTAAATTGTAGTAAATTTTATTTCCATTAACTATTGTATTTAAAAAAGAAAACAATGGGGCGCAAAGAGAATCCAGAGTTCATCCATTTCAAGACAAGTTGAACCAGTGTCAACTTTACAAAAATGAAAAATTTTTAACATAATGGAAGCAGTCCGTATGCAGACTGGAAGTATAAATGTGTGATAAATAAATATTGGAAATGGAATTGACGTAACCTGGAATTGAAATGGAATGGAAAATTTTCCATATGAAAGTAAAAATGTAAATCTTGAAGCAATCTTGATAAATTTCAAGAAAGTGGACCCAGTCTGGAGGAAACCTGTAAGTCTAAACCGGAGGTAACTAAACAAAAAATGAAGAAGATTTACAAAAATTTAACTTTCTGCAATATGCAATAATAAAAAAATTGGAATGAAATGAAATGCCCGCTGTTGAACAAATGGGTAGTTGAATTTTGGGATAGCGTGAGAGGGAGGTTTTTCCGTTCGCGCCAAGGATGAGACCAAGTGAAAACTTGAGACAATTATTTCTGGTAACTCATATTGAATCTTTAGGTAGTTCCATGAATTAATCTCTATGACAAAGTTGCTGTATAACATAACTATCCTACTTTTGCGTAAACAACATACTTAAGACAAACTTANAATCTCTATGACAAAGTTGCTGTATAACATAACTATCCTACTTTTGCGTAAACAACATACTTAAGACAAACTTAAGGGCAAACTGTACAATAAGAGTTTTTGAGTTTTCAGAAATTAGGGATTGCATTGTTCAAAGTTACACTAATGTTATACTAAGTTACGCCAGGTGGAATTAACCGTAAATTTCTGGTTAAAAGTGAATTTTTCTTACATCTGTACTTGGCACAGAATACATGGGCAGATTCTGTAAAGTTCCTGTAGTAATACTTAAACACACTATCACAAATCTTCTGATTCGCAGCACTGCCATCAATTTTTGCAAGTTGCCCATTATCCAAAAAACCAGAACCGAAACCATCCCAGTTAAATGTTGTCGGTACATTGTGAATATTCTCAGGAGTGAGAATATCAATGTACGAGCGTGGGTCCAAATGAATACAAATGGATCTAACATACGGAGTTGAAATATTTAGTGGACTCTTCAAGTGAATCAAGTACAAGTGATAGTGTGTATTTCTTGCACTGTGCCGGTTATACGGTAGAATGTATTTAGGCTATGACAAAAAGAGTGACATTTGGCTAAAAACTCATAATAGATTGTAGATGTATTCATACTTCAACGATTTGGGAATACTCATCAATATCCGATAAATTGGCTGATTTGAGTCCAGTCCCAATTATCANTCCAAATGAATACAAATGGATCTAACATACGGAGTTGAAATATTTAGTGGACTCTTCAAGTGAATCAAGTACAAATGATAGTGTGTATTTCTTGCACTGTGTCGGTTATACGGTAGAATGTATTTAGGCTATGACAAAAAGAGTGACATTTGGCTAAAAACTCATAATAGATTGTAGATGTATGCATACTTCAACGATTTGGGAATACTCATCAATATCCGATAAATTGGCTGATTTGAGTCCAGTCCCAATTATCANGCATACTTCAACGATTTGGGAATACTCATCAATATCCGATAAATTGGCTGATTTGAGTCCAGTCCCAATTATCAAGTCTTCTGGCTTGAATAAAGAGTATTTCCCTTTTGCTCCACGTGGGAGTGTACCATAGGGTCCTCCGAATATTGACAAAATTACAGTGGGACTAAGGATGGCACCGCTTACGAGAAAGTGATTGGACGACTTCTGTTTGATATATATTCCTGCCGTCCATGGGGACTCTGTCCTGTTAGAATTTAACAATTCATTAAAAAGGTGCGACATATTTCTAGATGAAGTAGGAATTTCAATTTACCTAATATCTCCAGGGACTATCTCGAGTTCTCCACAATTCTTAACTTGCATGAACAACAATATACATAAAATATTAGCAACTCGATAAATAAAACTTTCGTCATTCCTTCCATCAGTAGAATTCCCTTAATTCGATTATTTTCAATCTAATTATCATTGATTTGCCCACCTATTTAAATGGCTCCTTGCATTCAGTTGAAAATTTTTCGGCCAAACATTTTGGAATTAATAAATCTTTTGTCATTGATTTACTAGAATGCTGAGACTTTGAATATCGTATTAACCCAAATATTAATTTAATTTAAACTAATAACAGAAAAAGGTTTGCGTAAATAATTTTGAGGATAAACATTTTCATTTCACATTTGTTATATAAAGCTGAATAAGAATATTCAACATCTTTTGTGTTCCCAGATCGTTTGCGAAATGATTTCAGCATATTTTAATTTAAATTGCCAAAACTGCATGCACATAGTATAAGCAAAATTATAACTATTTTTCTCGTTATAGAATGATTTGTTAGGTTGCAATTCGGAAACAACATTGAAGATGGAGGGAATAATGAAAGTTATTTATTCACTTTATCCCAGTTAAATAAATAATAGAAATTTTAAACTATTTAATTTTAAAAATGAAACCGGTTAATTTAATTTTTATAGAAAAAGTTTTGCTTACTTCTAGCGAGCTCTTCATTGAAACCACGGACCCTCGCACTTAATTTTGTCAAATCAATTTTTAATGGAAATGTGCTCTCAGAATATCCTCTATTGCAAAGATGAAGTAAAATAAATATAAAAGTGCCAAATGTTGTGAAATTAATTTTCTGTGTTTCCATAGTGACCTACACCTAATAATACTGGTACATNGCACTTAATTTTGTCAAATCAATTTTTAATGGAAATGTGCTCTCAGAATATCCTCTATTGCAAAGATGAAGTAAAATAAATATAAAAGTGCCAAATGTTGTGAAATTAATTTTCTGTGTTTCCATAGTGACCTACACCTAATAATACTGGTACATTACACTTTAACAAACAAAGCTGAAACCTATAATTACGGACAAAATGATTCCTATGGTCTTCACATTCGACTAGTAAATTATATTTCACTCGTAAATATAATGTTGATTGTATTAATAATCCAAGAAGTTTCGTTAACTCGTTTACCTTGAAATAAATTTCANATAAAAGTGCCAAATGTTGTGAAATTAATTTTCTGTGTTTCCATAGTGACCTACACCTAATAATACTGGTACATATACACTTTAACAAACAAAGCTGAAACCTATAATTACGGACAAAATGATTCCTATGGTCTTCACATTCGACTAGTAAATTATATTTCACTCGTAAATATAATGTTGATTGTATTAATAATCCAAGAAGTTTCGTTAACTCGTTTACCTTGAAATAAATTTCATTTAGCATATCCTGATCACAAATTCTAGTTATATACTATTTTATCTTATCCCTTTTTATATGAAATTCATAAGAAGTAATAATACGTACCACATATTTTTAAAAGCATCTGTGAGTGAGGATTTTAAAGTTGTCTCACATTGTAGTGCAAGAAGTGCTGGCGCAAACCAGAAATTTAACTCCGCGGTAGCCAAATGTGAACCAAACAATTGGAGCTCTCTTTGCTCAAAGTTAAGCTAGTATGTCTGAAGAAATGCAAATTTTGGTTGAATGACTAGGGAATTATATATTTTTCAAAATGTTTTTTTTTTGTGGAAATCCTACAACTATCCCGAACATCAGATGTTCAAATAGCACCATTTATTTTTGAAATAGTGAAACAGTTATAATTTTTTTTATCTTCTTTTTATTTTTTCTTTATCATCTTTTTCTAATGTGCTCCATTCTTTTTCGATTTTATGTACTCCTGAGTTTGTTTTGGCAGTTAGTTAACCTAGAACTTGAGGATAAAAAGATCAGCTTTGAAAGGAGCCTACAACCATATATTAATCTACGATCTAATCAACTTTTAATTAGGTATTATCGAGTTAACCGGACACGTAATATACACAAAATTTGAAGGGGCTTACCCAAATAAGCAACAACCCGCTCGATTCCATCCTAGCACTCGTCTACAACGTAAATGAACCAATTAATTCAAACTGTGTTTGTCCTCAAAATTTTTATGCCAGTCGCACAACCACTCCGAAAGACCCGATAACGGAAGAACTCCATCCGCGAGAAATATTCTTAGAACCGCTAAATAATCCAGACAGAAGAAGATTCGCGAAAGTTATACGNCTTAACGCATATACCATCACCTCTGATCCCGCAATGCATTAAAATCAAATCACGCAGCTGATAAGCAGAGGTGCAGAAGATGAATACTTGGCAAACAGAAATCAATTAATTGCTGGATTTTATGCTTCAGAACATCATAAAGCTTACAGCACAAGTTCAATGAAACGATGAAAAAATAGAAAAAATTAAGAAACATTTTGTGAAGGAGAACGTAGTGTGCTTCTCAATCATCGCACTCGTATCCTGTTCGTAATGTGGAAAGGATTCTTTATCGCCCGCTGGTTAGCTGTGAGGAGGCTCGTACTCTCACAGTAGCCAAGCGAGGCTTTTATCTCCAGACACAATGACAAGTATGAGTTAAAAACTCTTCTGTGAAATAAGGAGAACCATGGTCCAGTATAGAAATACACTGGCTATGATTCATTTCTCACAGTAAACAAACATATACAGGCTAGAAAGTCAAAATAGCCATGAAGGATTCGGCCGAAGTTATCTAGAGCAGAAACATCTACCCTCTACCCCCACTACAAGGATATGATAGAACAAGGATTCGAAACCAAATTCTATCTCAAAACGCCTATCCCTCGATTTGCAATGACCCGAATTGCACAACTACGCCTAAATCACAACCTGGTACTAAATGGAAGAACATGAATTAATCTAGGAGCATTCAAAGTATCACCTTGTAAATACTGCGGTTCAAGCCTTAGTTTCCTTCATGTTATCTCAGAATGCTTTTCTACATCAACAGAAAGGCAACACTTCCTAAAATGCACAAACAGCCCTGACATTCCCACGTCTATCACCAGATTCACAAACTCAACACTCAACAGTGAAGCGTACATAGCACTCCAAATGTTTTTCCAAAAGTGTGTAAGCAAATTCAACCAAACAAACATAAATTCCAACTAGATTAATTTTGATTTTATGCAATACTTATAAAAACTTCCTAATGGTTACATTTCGTAACTGTTGATAGGGTGTACCACCAAATCAAAAATCAAAATAATAATAAATAAATAAAACAAAAAACTTTTGGAGCTGGAATTCAACACCGTTTTTAGTTGATTGTTTGGAAAATGGTACTATATTAGATGTTCTACTGTTTTTAAATACTATATAATTATTGCATCATGTGTATGTATATATTGTCTACCTAGTCATTTCCTATAAGTCTATATTTGGCTCTAAACTTTTAGTCTCTGTTAACCCCTTTCAGTTTACCATAGTGTGAGATGAACCAGGGCCTATTTTGTTGAAAAAGTAAAGTCGATTTAATAATGTGGTTGTTAATGAATGAAGAATTGAACTTTTGAAATACTGGACCAAATTTTTTGCTATTATTCCAGGGTAAAGTGAACAACATACGATAATTGTCAAGATTTTAATTTTAATGATAATCGCTTATTACAGTTTTTCTAAGTCGTAAATACTGGTCGGTAAAATGTTGAAGATATTCTACACTGATTTTACGATTTATTTATCTACTCAAGCAAATTCTTGGTTTATATGGGTAATCAGACTCTAGAAAAAGGAAATAATTTAACCAAAATATCTGTTATTACAAAAATAACTTCAATTTAACATCATCTGTTATGAACATCGACTGTTATCAACCGAATTTCCTTGTACCTAAAATATCATTATACCCTTGAACTACTGTAGTTTAAACTCCTGCGCCTGTTATTAACAAATCCCTTTAAAAAGTAAAAATACAGTAATCCACTTTCCCCCGAAATGAATCCATTTCGTGCAGCTCATAACCGATAAATGGTCCTTTCGCTCAATTTTTTCTATTATCGAAATGGAAAGATGTGTAAACTGAAAATTAACGTAATGAAAATGAAAATAAGTGTAGCTCGAAAGTTTAGGAAAATTTAGATTTCGGATGAAATTGACAATCTGTTAGCCTCTCTTCAAAATAGGACAAGAAAGTGGAGGAACTGGAAAAGGCAAAATAGGAACTGAAAAAGAGAAAGCGGAGGGTAAGGGGAACCCGGTTTTGAATCTAATTCCATAAAGGTATTTTATAATCTTGCCCTTCATTCATTCACAATTCTAATACTGGCAACCTCCTTTAACCGAATGTGTCAATATTGACGGAGAAACACATTTTCAGACGAAAGGTCAAATTATTCAACAAATTAAAAATTAAGGTAGTTCCAACGAGGCGATCAAGCTTCTACTTTCCGTTTATTTTACACTTTTCCCTTCCCGTAGGTTAGGACGTGAACCATACAATAATAATAATAATAGTAGAACTGAGCGCCAATTCCAAATAATAAATACAGTTTTGCTTTATGGTTCTGGGCGTTTTCACGCTCAGTTATGTTTGGAAAATATACAGTAAATGTCTTTGTACGCGTGGTGATCTGCCATTCTAACAATTGCAAAGTTTTTCAAAGATTGGTTTCATTAACTTATTTCAATTGAAATGAGATCATGGATCACTAAGGAAATCTCATCTCTCAAGACAACAGAACCTTACACCGACAAGCAGACAACCTCCAATCACAAGAATATGAAGTTGGTATTTATTACAAATTATTTACGTTTACATTAACTCAATCGAGTACATAAAGGAACGTTTTCACTTCTAGAGTTAGCCGTTTTGTTATCCAGTTTTCGGAGTGGGCAATTATATTTTGGAATAAATTTTATTTTATGGCGTATTGTACATTGTTTATTGTTCTATAGTACTCCTAAATATTGACTCTAAAAATAGATTTAAGATAACGTTGAGCTATCAACGTTTGTACTGAACTCTGTCAAAAATATTTGGAGAATTGGAAAGAAAATTTATTTAATTCCGTCAACTTCCCAAGGTCCGCAGTATCCATTTAAGATTGGCTGAGCTGGTATCCCTCTCCAAAGTAGTCTGCAACGGAACTCATCCAGTCTCCACATTGCATCATCAGTTGTACTCGAATTCGCCGCAGACCATAGACGCTCTGCCACTGCACTGGCAAACGGAAACAATCGTGGCACAACATTCGTCTAGACCAAATAAATTAAATTGACATTTTTGCTTCCACATCGAAATAATTAGCCAAAACTTTACCGTATCAACATATTCCCCCCACATACAAACTTCACCCCCAAGTATTTGATCCTCCTGTCCTGGTGTACCTACATCATTTGAAAAATCATTGGATAATTTTTACAATTTTGTGTACGTAGCTTAAATACTGTTCAAGTTGCACTATATTTACGGTGTTTTAGGTCGAGTACTGGATCTACTTCGTAGTAACTTCTCCAACTTTGTCCATAGTTAATATAATTCAGATACCACGGAGCAGAAATCAAAACCTAATAAAAAATCAAAGCGTATTAAACAAAATTTGTTAAGTTGAAGCGTGTTTTGAAGACACTCAAGGTAAATCATGTGACCAAGCCCTAGCAAATTATAGGATTTTTGATGCCCAATTGTGCTACTCAAATTTGTGACTTTATATGGTTTTGCAGTAATGACATTATACAGTGTGTATTATTAACGAATGAACGGGGACACCCACTCTAACCAACCCTCACCCAATCCCATCATCAGTAATGGGTAACAAATCTGGCTACGGAAGTGACTTAACACGAAGGGATGATACACTGAACGAATATATCCGAATTTAACCAACGCTTTTCCATTTCACACTTCTACGCATTCCCTTGTAAGTGTCGTATTTTATGCATTTCTTAAATTAAGTCTACCAGATTACCTCTCGTTAATAAGTCATTTGTTCGAAGTGTCCCCCATTCATTTCCAAACAATGATTCAGTCAATGGTAAAACCCCTGTCTTAAGTTTTGCAGCATCCATTATTTGCTGATATGACTCGTTTAGATAGCGGTAATGGAATTTTATAATAATTACACCAAGATTTGGCGGGAGCCCCATGGTTCGAATAAATACGCCGCAAAAAAACAACAGAAAACTCAAAAATCACTAATTCGACATTAATAAAAGACAGAAATTATTAGTTAACACTTATACCGGTTATCAAACAACTCTGATTTTCATTCATTTCCGCTCGCGGTTTGAATATCAAGCTACGAATCGTTGCCCATAACTGATGGTGGGATTGGGTGAGGGTTGGTTAGAGTGGGTATCCCCGTTCATTTGTTACTAATACACACTGTATAAAATATAAAATTAGAGAATAGGAGTATTATATAACATGACATTTCAAAATCATTTTCATTGTAAATTCTGATTATTCTGAATGAAGGACAGTTATACATTATAGATAGCACCAAATAACAAGGCATTCTTTGGTTAAAAAATTATTTAATTATTTTTCATACAAAAAAACTATTGAACTTTACCGAATATTATACTACTTTCAAATTTCAAAGACTCCCAAGTTTGCGTGGCACAATTCACTGACATTTGTGCTAATTTAAATTTAACTTGAGAGATTTATAGAAGGTTTGACGAGGGGTTAACCTTAATATTAACGAACCGAATATTTAAGTTATCACTATTGGTGACAGGTAGGGATGTAACGAATACCGGTATTCGGCCCAAAACCGAATAACGAAGCTTCGCTTCGTTCTACAAACGAATAACGAATAGTCGGCCGAATATTCGTCCGAATATCTCATACTGTGTAAGTGGAGTATCTATCGAAAGGTCTCAGCCCCAGGATTTGCATTGATGCGTCAGAATTACGTTTTGATGAATACCGCAGATTTTATTTTTAAGAACTTTCTTTAAAGCAAAGTAAGTAAGTTTAATTTAATCTGGTACTCATAGTTGAGTCGAATCAAATTGTGATGTATGACTCACTTCAGATTACAGGAACATACAGCACTTCTAAATCGCTCTTTCGACATTTTAGATAATTACTACTAGCGAAATTTCCGTGAAATTTTTTATCAGAAATTTGAGATTCTTTCTTTCTTCTATACCAGAGTCAAGATACCCGAATCGGAACCCCAGTCCCAGCCAGCAAAATATTTCCAATCGGAACCAGTCGGAAAATATACAGTATAGTTTGCTTCTAAGGTAGTGAGTTTTTTAAAGATTTGTTTGTTTTTTTAGGTTCTTTTTTATTATTTTAGTTTATTTTTGTTTTTTCTTAGGTTTGTTTTTTTAGCTTTTTTTTTAGGTTTTTGAAGATTTTTTAGGTTTGAAGGTATGTCAGTTTTTAAGGTCTATTTTTGGTTTTATTTTAGGTATTTTAAGGTTTTCTTGAGGTTTTTATTTTTTTTTTTAAGTTTTTTTTTCTGATTTTTTAGTAGCATACCTTCAAAACTAAGAAAACCTAAAGAAAACCTAAAAAAAACCTAAAAAAATTAAAAACAAATCTTAAAATCTGGCATACCTTCAAACCTAAAAAACCTTAAAAATAAACCAAGAACAAAAACCAAACCTTAAAAAACAAACCTAACAAAAAAAACGAAAAACAAAAAGAAATATAAAAAAAACTATCTACCTTACAAGCAAACTGTATATTTTCCCACTGGTTCCGAGGAGTTGGATATTGGTGGACGGTGCTGGGATATCGGAATGGGGTATCTTGACTCTGGTTTCTTCCATTCTGAATTGCTGTTGTCACTGTGATGTTTTAGTTCACTTAGATTCATGTTCAAACTCTCTCATTTCATGTTTGAGATATTCGGCCGAATATTCGTCCGAAGCTTCGTCATGAGACCCCGAATACGAATATCTGTATTCGTCGGTAAAATAGGCCGAATATTCGTTCGGACGAATATTCGTTACATCTCTAATGACAGGTTACCGATTCAATAAACTCTAGTTAAAGAAAAAAAGCCTCATAAGACAGCTACGTTTTAGTGTAAGAAAAATTCATCGGCGTGACAAATGCCGATGAATAATGGTCGTGATTATATTTTAAAGCCGAAAGAAATTATTTAGTTTGGCACACTGTTTTTAACATGGTAGTTCTAATTAATATTTTTGTTACCTGATAACCCATATCCAATGTTTTCTGTAATGGACATAAAAAAATGTTAAATATTTTTACAGAAATACGAACATTCTGGTATATAATTTTTTATGTTTTTTCAATACTTTCTTTCATTTTAGTTAACTGGAAAATGTTTTAACATTTTGGTAGTTTATAGAAATTGAACAAACATTCGTTATGTCATTCAGGTACTCATGAATTACGTCTAGGTGCATGACTACAAAATGTTCAAGGTTATAAAGTCAGAGGAACAGTCGCAAACTGTTAACATCATGTATAACATAAGAGCTTTATAGAAAACGGTAATAGATTTTCATTATAATTTTAAACTATTTCTGTCTACTCTTATTGTAATCATCAAGGACGCCCATTTTATGCGTAAAATTAAAAAATATTATGCGGCATTTACAAAAAAAATTATGTGATATTATGCGCGGTGATTTAAAAGTTTATATTGACCTTCTGATGCACATCAATACCTTGAAAATAATTTGTGTGCATTATATATGAGTACCACGGACGTCCCTTTATCGAAAACAAATTGAATTATTATCCCCGACAAAGAAACGCACCCAGATATTGCTAGATTTAGCAAAAATTTTTACATTAAATTGGTTAAATGTGTTCGATAAATAAAAATCGTCAAATTATTGGTATTCGAACAACAATGTGCGCTGACGATGGTACAAAATGTTCTACAAACTGTAAAAGTGCGACGCAAAATAAATTATGCGTTTACGTTGAGATTATGCGTTATTATGCGAATTAACATTGCGTTAATCGGCTCCATTTTTCATAAATTGTGAAGATCCTAAGTATCATCAATTAGCGTTGCTTCGCTGCGATTATGCAAATGCATAGAAACGGCGTCCTTAGTAATCATATTTATCAAAAATAATCGACTGTGAGAATCATTTCCCCAGACGTACCTGTGTATCGTTTTCCCAGCCTCCTTCATTATAGTCTTTCCACATTTGAATAACAGCACGTAAACTGACCTAAATTCAAAATATAGGCACATTGAAGAAATACTCCAAACAACGAATGGTTTTGTATTTTATACCCTTTTGAATACTTAGAACGTGCATTGGAATATCACCGATTTTCAAACCAAAAGATGCTGCCATCGTACTTTTACCAACGCTATTGAAATTTTTTGTAATTGTAGTTTATCCATTGTTATATTATTCTCCATCGGTAGGTGGCCTTACAACCGCATTAATGTAGCGTAAAGTTNACGAGGCTGACCCGCCACTTTGAGACTGAGACAGGGATTGCCACAAAAATTTGGTCTCTGGTGGGATATGATCCCACGTCTTGTGTATTCCGGACCCAACGCACTAACCATTTGTGCTACAGAGCCGATCTGTGGAATCCTGTTCTCAAACTCAATACAACTCCGAAACTCTCCTTCCTGGTCATTCATTGCCAGGTAAGGAGTCTACTGTCTCATTAATAAGTACAGTATTGGGGATTGAGTCTTATGGTCAAATTCCCACAAACCCTGAAATGTTGCATTAGGATGCACAGTCATGTAAATGAACTAACAGTGGAGTTGAGTGAACTCAGTGTCATAGGTCAACATAGGTCGATATTAGGATGCACGTTATAAGGGCATCGCAGGTAAAATTCATCCAGGCCTCAAAAGGATACTCAACAAACCACCCATTCATTCCGTTGAGATTTTCAAATAAATCTTTCCGTTTTTGGTGCGAAATACGAAATAATATTTAGAAGTGTAAAATAACATTCTGTATTTATCAGTGAAAAAAAAATCGCAATATCTTAAAAACTGTAATCAAACGGTGAAAATTGTAAAAATTGTAAAAATTGTAAAAATTAAAGTTTTGACTAACTGGTAGTTACTACTTCTCTTGAGTAAAACAATCAAATTGTAATTAAAATTTATTAATCCACGATTGCATGATATTTCAAAAAATCGCCCAAGTCTATTTAATTATTTTTAAGCTGGAAAAAATTTGTGCGCCTAAAATTTTTACAACTCTATGTCTAAAATGTCAATAGTTTGCTTAAATTACTTATTTACGAAAAGACACAAAAATCTCTTCCTCATTCTTCGAATTGAATGTTGAACTAGGGAAACAAAAGTTGTTATGAAATTGAAAAAATTATATTTGACACAATTATCGATTCAAAGTTATAACAATGAAATCGTTACATAGAAACCAAAAATCTGTTTCCAGCTATTGCAAACCACTCAAGTCGTATTTAAAATTAGGAACTAGACTCGAATAATTTTGAATTTAAAGTTAGCTATATATAATTTAGGGAAGTTTGGATTCCAACAATGAAATTAGTATGAGTTGTTTAATTATTATGGATTATAGCTGATTCATGTATACATATTGAAACCTAATTACTCAAAACATTCAAACAATTTCTGTATTTTCTAAATGAAACTTGCACCAGTACACAAAGTTGCGATTTACATCTGTTTTAAATGTGTGCACTATGTATAAAACCATACACATATCTAATATTTTTGGTCACAAATACACAAAGTTATACAAAGTTTTTTAGGATTATGTCATAGCTGCATGATTTAGAAGCAGTAATTTTACAAAGTTTAGGATTTGCTAGCTAAAAATTTCCTGTTTCAGAGTTAGCTCAAGGATGGTACTTTTTTTCCAAACTGAATCAATATTTAAAGCAATATCTGAAACTGGCAAATCACTACATTAAACTCAAAAGGCTAAGGCGGTGGGTAAAAAACTTTGGAGAAACCTATATATTCTTTAGTAATATTTTAGTATCTATTTTCAGTTGACATGGAAAGTAAATACTTGCTTCAAAAAATCGGTGATTTCTCTGAGGAGCTTAATAAATTAAAACGTTTAATATGTTAGATTGACTTACGTTTACGCCTGCGTCAATGGGATCCTGCCAAATGATAAATTTTCCGCCGAGATCAGAAACTATTTGTAAATGTCTCTTTGTATAATGATCTTGTACATCAGTTAGATTATCATATCCATTTTCTTTCATAAATTCCTTAATGGCAGGAGAAGAATTCCAACAAGGGTAGTATACCTAGTTGAAAAAAAAAATTAATTGTTACCAATATTGTTTATAATTTAACCGATAATATGATAATGGAAAATCGAGGATAGAGGTTCTGAATTCAAAATTTTTAAAATTCACAATGTCGATAAACCTACATGGGTTTAGTAATTTGAATCCAGAAAATCACGCCATCTACATTTTGGCATCAAAATGAAACCTTTGGTTATTATCCAGTTTCATCCAAAAAAAAATTATTTTTACTTTATGTCAAATATCCATCGCAGAAAATTTAAATGATTTCAGATGCATTAGGCATGACTTCATTTATATAATAATTTTTGATGATTATGATTTCATTATTTATATATTACTGATTTATACTGTATTCTGACATATCATACCTCATCCATACCCAAATGGACGTACTCATCCTCTGTCACTTCAAGGATTTCGGTAAAAAGTTCTCTCATAAACTCATAGGTAGTCTCTTTTGTTGGATCCACATTTTCATAAGCGGCATGTTCCGGATAGTTTGGAGTACCAGGAGTTTCACCATCACCATAACATGGAGTTAATATTGCTTAAAAATAATTAACATGTGATTCTAATCTGATTAGACTATAATATGATAAAATAATGAATTACCAGGTTGTCCACGTCCCAAGGCACCACTATGTCCAGGGGTATCAAATTCTAATATAACTCGAATTCCACGTAATCTAGCTTGTGTAATGATGAGATGGACAGCTTCTGGGGAGTAAATAGCCTTATTGTTGTAAGCACCCTATATATACAATACAGTATAGAAATATGTGCAATTAAGGAAAATATAGGTTAAAAGAGTATTATACTTTTGCTGATAAGTCTGGGAAACGTTTGCTGACAAAGGGGAAACTCTGATCATCAACAATATGCCAATGGATGACATTGAATTTATTATGAAACATTGCATCTAGTATATCAATGAGTGTTGAGACTGGTAGGTAATGTCTTGCTGTGTCAACCATAATTCCTCGATGTGGGAACCTTGGCCAATCCTTGATTTCAGTGACGTTGGCGTAGTAGTGGAGTTCCTCTTCTTCATAATTTTTAGTGTGTAGAAGGTGTGTAAATGTCTCTAATCCACGGAGTGCTAACAGAAACAAAAAAAAATGTATTGTCATATAATAGTATAATTTACTAAATTCTATGAAATTCTATAAGTTGTATGTACCTCCCCATACTGTAGTGGCTTCTATGACAACTGATGCAGTCTGATTATGGGCAACAACTCGTAGATCATCTGCTCATAGGAAATGGAACAATAAAACAGGGTTATCAACTTTTTAAAATTTGAAAGAAAAACGGCAGTTACTAATAAATTTATAATTGCAAGGTTACAAAACATTTTATTTATTAACCAGAAATAATGTAGTTGGAATAGTTTATGAAGTTTGGCGTTTCCGTCCATTTAATGCATTTCATAAAATAGCATTTTACAGGATTCGCAAAAAGTTTAGTATCCTATGTTCCAAAAATAACTTCATTCACAAACGTATTCAAGTATTGGGGAACTAGTTCTCTGTCAAATGTGTCATACTGTTTCAACTGAATAGGAATCATGAGTCATAACTGAATTAAATGACAGTGTTTTAAAAATAACAGGTATTGAAAGGCTAATGTATGCTTATATCAATTTTCTTGATTTTCGAAACTAGATTACTTCGATTTGGAATTTTTATTCTGTTTATTCTTTTATTATGGTGGTAGAGCATTATTGTAAAGACAAAGTTTGATTGCTAAATACATCACATTTTAACTTCAACTTCTACCAATCAGGTGAAATCACGGTTCTATCTTCTAACCTTTTCATTCAATGTGAAGTACCAGATAAGGGTTCTACTTCCGCACTCAACATTTTGGTGCATTGTACAGGATAAGCCAAATTTTTGGATCCGAAAGTAATACCCACAGGGTTTGTAAAACAGGTTTAACAAAATGCAAAATTTGCGTGACTTTTTCAAACCGTATGCAATAATGAAAGATCAATATCCAAAATTATAGAACCAAGTTGAGGTTCAAAAGTTTGGCTAATCCGATGAATGAGTAGTGCATCAGAGATTTTTCTACATAAACAATTCTGCTCTATATGGATTAAAATCTGAAAAAAAATTCAAATTGGAATGGTGGGGGGTAGATTGAGAAAACAAAAAGATAGAAGTAGATCTAAAAAATTTCGTACTAGTGTATACGAAACATTAAATTTAAGGTTGACCAATATCACTGTTTAGGTAAACGCTGGTAATTTTTATGCCTTTTCATTTTGGTATAACTTCTAGTGTTAGGCACCAAGGGGACGTTATTGGTTGAACTCTGCTGCGGATCGTGTTGTATTTACATTAATCTAATCTATTTTGTTTAAAAAATTTTCCTTTCTAATTTCGTACATTGCACCGACGAAGTGGGTGGAAATGAAATTCTCCCGACAAAATAAATGTTTATATCATATAATTTTGACCTAAGGCAAGTTTCATTCATTTGTATCGGGACGTACAAGATTCATAGGTGGAGTTCTTTGAAAAGTTTGGAAACTTATCACACAGGTTCTCTGGTCCTTTTGAAATGTTGACAAAGACAGTTGTTAGTAATGGTAACCCTGGCTCAGGAACGACCAGTTGAGAACCAAACAAGAACTTATAATTGAATTTCTCAACGGCCCAATCCAAAGGTTCGCAGTTTTTAACATTTAAAACGTATTCAAAGTCACATTCTTTGCCTATAGCAACCAGTTCACTCTTTGAATGCCATTCTTGTGGTAGTGGCCAAACACTCCCAGGTGGAGGTTGATTTCCTGCCAATGGTCCTCTTGGTTCAATAGGAAAAAGATATCCTTTCACAACTTGCTCCAAATTAAATAACACAAAAAGAGCAATAATCCAAACTTTTGCCATTTTTTCAGAATGTATTTGGGTAAAAACAACTCTTTAGAAGGAAATTTGACGACTGACAGTTTTTACCGATAACAGTTGGTTTTATCATTAACCGAGGTTTAGTTCAAGTTGATAATTAGACAGCTTTCGGACAACAAAAATAGGTGTGTGCTGACCAAAACACTCAACTCAACATAAGGTCATCAATCTTAGATGCCCTTGGCATAAGTACTTGTTTGTGAAGTTGCTATGTCATATGGCAATAAGTTATCCGCAATTAATATTTGTCAGCATTTCCTCAGAATTTTTTATGAAAAAGACTGAATGATCGATAAGATCCTTATGGAAATGTTTAATTTATACAGTCATTCATGGTTGTTCGACCACGGTTATCAAAACAAACAAGTTTGTATCACCGCTCTAGTCTTTCAAAATTTGTATTTGTATTATATTAAGTAATTTGGTATAGCTAACAAGGACAACTTATGAGATTGTTGAAACAAGATATTCCTATTAAGGAAAATAGTTGTTGTTATTGCCTACTACACAACAGCTGGATTGTTGAGAAAGTATATAGATACTACAATGCTCTGGCTTAAATTCTAACCAACTAAGTTAGTCTTGTATTACCTGGGATTCAGAACTACGTAAGAACAAAATTCTGTTACTATCCACGTTGATTAAATCATCCAGCTCACTTAAAGGAATAGAAACTGAACCTTTGGTCTCATGAGAAGTAGATAAAGAAAACTGCACGGTTAGTAAAAAGGCGATAATTGAGAGTGCAATTTGCTTTGGTAATAAGTAGACTGTACTGAAAATCATAAAGCTGTATTTTGTTTAATTAAATACAGATCATAGAATTCTAACAGCAGTTGCCACACCGGCTATAATGATACACCAATAGTGAAGTAATTGGAAGGAATTTTTGTTAGACAATTGGTAAATTGAAGATTAGATGACGAGAACTGATACTATCTGGAACCAAATTTTGGCAAAGGGCAAAACTTCTCTGATTTACGCTCAGCTCATGTAACCCATCCAATTTATTCCAAAATGTGCAAAATGTAATAGAAACTAATAAAAATAAAAATATTCGATATTATTACTAAGAAAAAATTAGAAATTCAATGAACAAATTTACTTGATAATTTTTTTTGAAATAATAAATAAGGAAAATGGTATGAGAATACGTTTCAAAAAAAATTATTATAAAAAAATAGTTTCTCAGAATTAAAAAACTAAATTAACAAAACAACATGCTCATTAAAAAAAATGAGTAGATAGAAACTAAAAACAAGCTCCTCGGATAATTTTTTTTTTATTTTTTTTTTATTTTTTTTATTAAGCCAATCCTATTTTATTACAGTTAAAAATAATATACACTGGAGATCAGAATTTACTACGCATGGTGAAAGTCCTAACTAAAAAAGGCATGCAGAAAAAATGAGAGGGAAGAGAACCCTCGATCTCATTCCTCAATTTCCCTCCAGAGATTTGCGCGCCTAAACTTATCTAAATGATGTAACTGCAGCAGAGTAAAAATAACCGATTCTGAACCCCAGCACTGACCACAAAAATACACGACCCTACCACAAAAATACGCGACAAAGCTAGCCCTTGAAAACAATTGTGGCGAAGAACAGAGCAGTTCGATTATAAGGT
>NIPM01000201.1:103334-176044 GCA_002738285.1 Holacanthella duospinosa | reverse complement strand
AGTTAAAATTGTTGAACTTTCAATGGTTTACGGTAAGAATAAGCAAATAGAGAGAGAAAGGAAACCATAAATCAATTCTTCAAACAAAGCATTAAAGAAAAAAACTCATAGACAACGTATTCACAACGCTTAAACAACACATGCAGAAAGCATAAATTGATTCCAATTAGGTTTTNAAACTCATAGACAACGTATTCACAACGCTTAAACAACACATGCAGAAAGCATAAATTGATTCCAATTAGGTTTTTGTACAGAATTGTGTACAGAAAGTTGAAAAAAGAAAAACCATAAAACGAGCGTTACACAAAAGTTGCTCAGAATGAAAATTTGAACAACTTTTCCAAATAACAATTTTGTCTGTGGTGACCCATTCAGATCAAAAGTCAGGTCAAAGGTCAGGTCAATTTACATTGCACTTATGGGTANAGGTCAGGTCAATTTACATTGCACTTATGGGTAAGGGCAAGGTAAAATTTTCTAAGTGTTTTTGAAAAAATTTTCAAAAAAAAAAAAACAGAAAAGTTTTGCCCCCACTATGGGTAATTAATACCCTAAATTTTCATTAAACAGTGAAGTTTTATAACAAAAAAAAAAGGCTCGAACTTGGCTTAGTATTTTCTTTATACACCTATTTTCTTTATTAAGAATTAAATTGATGTAAAACTACGAGAATCAAATAAGNAAGTTTTGCCCCCACTATGGGTAATTAATACCCTAAATTTTCATTAAACAGTGAAGTTTTATAACAAAAAAAAAGGCTCGAACTTGGCTTAGTATTTTATTTATACACCTATTTTCTTTATTAAGAATTAAATTGATGTAAAACTACGAGAATCAAATAAGGTTTCGGTTAGGTTAGTTTTCTTTACAAATACTTCTGCCATTCGGTGTACAACTCTAAATTTTTTTTATAAAAATGTGTGTTTATGGTTAGAAAACTTTCACCATGTTTAGCAAATTCTGAACTCCAGTGTATATTATAGTATACAAATAATTGTGATCCTGATAAAATTCGATGAATTAATTAGACAGGAAAATTAAGTACGTCGTTTGAAAAGTAAAATGATATACAAAAGCGTTCTATTGAAGAAATTCTCATGGTATGAAATCTCACGGATATATGTACATATTTTCAAATCATCTTATTACAAACTTTTTCCTAGTCTAGGTAAAAATGAAACTTTTTTTGAGCGCTACATAACTCGAAGACAGCCATATCCAACTCAATATGATAATATATTGCTAGCAACTCAAACTCAGCTTCAAGTCAGGGATGTTTTTGTCGAAGTTTTCAACAGATCAGCACTAGCCTTGTACCGATTATGGAGTGTTTTGCTCACCGATTTTATTCTAAATATTTTTCGCATATCGTTGCCTAACCAGAAAGTAAGAATGTTTAGTTGAAAACTGGAAGTCAGCTTCTGAATTAACTAATTTAATCCAGTCAAGCTGATTGGGGCCGAGTGTAAAGGAGTTCGGCCAGGACACCATGTGCGTGTAGTTGGTTTGGCCTGAAACCGCATAATTTTAATTTATTAACAACTAATTAACTTTTTTTTGCGTTCCGGGATGAAGGGTCAAGTCAGACCTTCACCGTTATTTATTTCAAACAATCTCACCACGTACTTTGCGTTTGTAAGCATTACATCTGGTTCTCATTTGTTTAGCTGAGCATGCTTTGATAATGGCGAAATTTGAATGTAGTTACTACAGTTATACAAATGCGAATTCTTCAAAACGGTGCTTGATTTTATAAGGCCAAGCTGCAGAGGCTTGCTTACAGAAATTGATATTTGATCTTGTTGGTGTATTGGAGGTATGGTCAGAGTTGCCACAGGTTTAGGTTCTACCAATAACTGCATCTGAACCTGAACTTTGTACAGCAGGTCCAGCTAATCGGAACTGCCGATGCAAGTTCAGGTTGAGGAGGTACCTGAAACTAAATTCGGCTATGAGATTCAGGTTCCTTAAAACCCTGAATCGGAATTCTCAAAAAAGTACAATTATTGATCTGAAGCCAAGGGAAATCAATTATCTATTTAAACATTAAAGTTTATTTAACAATTTGTAGTAATAAACTGTCCCGCAACAATGTTGTGCTACCCAGAGTGATTTTAGGTTGTTTGTTGTCGCTTCGCTTTATAGGGTGGAGACATTCCCATCTCTATAACATTACGTGAAAAGTTGAAAAATGCGGGACCTTTTCTGCAGCTAAAGTTTGTTGATAAACAAATGTCAAACAACGGTTGGGGGCAATAACCTACAATTGACTCATTAAAAAACAAAAGTTTCAAGATAATTTTCTTTCATATTTTTTTTCTTCGAATCATTTAAAATGGGCAGAACCAGTTGTATAATTAATTGTATTAATTCTCGTAAAAATCCAGTCGATACAGTGTATTTATTTCCTTCCGAAAAAGTACAAAAAGACTTATGGTTAAGCTTTATCAAAAATTCAGTGTGGAAAAGCAAGATAAACATTTTGAACTGTGAGGTTTGCAAGAGACACTTTGAACCGGATGAATACAGCGATGCCAGAGCCAAGGCTAAGTCTTTACGGTTAGGAGCGAAACACGGTAGATCAATTAGCATAAGTTAATTCTGATTATAAATGTCGACACAATTTGGATGAAGATCTCTGGCTTTATCTTACTTTATTTCTGGGACCCATCAAGGGAAGGTCCCTGATTACTGACGAGAATTGGGGTTTTTCCCTAGGTTCACATTGAGGTTTATGCCTTCTTTGGTTAAATTTTTAGATTTAAATCTTAAAATTTTACATTTCAAAATTTACCTTGGAAACCTGTGAAGCAGAGGTTTGAGACATTTTGCAGAAAAGGTTTCGTATCTTTGAACTTTTCGCGTATTGTTATAGAGATGGGAATGTCTCCGTCCTATAAAGCGAAGCGACAACAAACAACCTAAAACCACCCTGGTGCTACCAAAAAGGATTTATTCTGTTATCTTTCACCAATCATAAAAAAACAATCTTTAAGAACAATGTTGTCAAGGGATTATTTTTACAAAAGAACTTCCTTTTAATAAATAATTCTAACACCTAAATCTAACAAAAGTTTGTTAATTACTTTCAGCTTTTCACAAGTATTAGAAAAGAAAGTGATTGAATATGGAATAAAAAAGCTGATAGTAAGTGTTAAAATTTGTCTTTTAAAATCGTGGGTTTGATATAAGGTAATTTTTTCCAATAGTTTTGTTTTAACTGTTAAGGTGAATATTTATCATAAGAGCGAAGATAAATCCAGTTAGCCTGGAAATTTTAGCTTTGACTCACTACACATTGTCTACTAGCTAAATGCAAGATTTTTCATTATCTTTACTTCCATGTACTGATCATGCTTTGGTGAAGAATTGAAAAGTTAATGAACCAGGTCCATATGCAAGAAACTGTTGACGGGGTTTTAATTTACTTAGCCAGTGGTGTCTGTATGTAATATTAGTATTGAAACTGAATTTTTAACAAAATTTTGTGGTTACGACGGTTTCCAATAGAGTTGAGTATGTTGGACACCGTGGACTTTGATACGGTTATTCCGGACTTTCGGAGCTCTTCTACAATAGACCTAGATGAGAGGCCTTGGCTGAAAAACCCTCTAACCAGATTGTCAACTTCTAAATCAATTTTTCTTGGCATTTTGGAAATAAAAACTAAAGAGATATTTTTGTAGGTCAACAAATAGATAAAGAGAAGGAAACTCTAATATAAAAAATTTGGAGCGCGTAGGATCGAAGGAAATGAGAATCTTTCCTGGCCAAATAAAATAGTATCCACCCTCGGTATGTGTGGAACATTCGAATTAACACCATCTATATGACAAAATGTAAAACTCTTTTGGTCAGTTCACAAGTCTTTTTCTTGAGTCGCCATTAAACTATAGGAAACCCTGCGCAATTTTAGAAAACTCAGAAGCGTACTTACATGTATGTTTATTAATTTACACCCAAACTGTCATGATCATTTGCGTATTCAATCTGGAATTTTGCACTGGGAGGAGCAAATGATGTATATTCCTGAGTGATTTAAGTGCAATTCGTAAGATGACCAAACAGTTACAAAGAAAACAATAGTTCGTAGAAAAAATTGAACCAGCAAAAAGAANGGTGATATTCCTGAGTGATTTAAATGCAATTCGTAAGATGACCAAACAGTTACAAAGAAAACAATAGTTCGTAGAAAAAATTGAACCAGCAAAAAGAAATATCGTAAGCATATTATAGCCAAAACCTATAGAGACAATTGTGATGCTTTTTCCGTATTAGCTCTAATCACATTAAGATGCAACATGCCCCTGAGCGAAATCCACAAGGGAAAACTTAAACGACACAAAGAAAGTATTCGTAATTTTGTTAGAAACAAATTCTCTATTAAAAAGAGGAAGCATGCATTGGTTCAAAAAAGTGGATTCCTTCCTCTTCTTATTATACCGATTTTAGCGATCATTATTAGACTTGCTGCTAAGGCCCAGTCACCTCGCTGGCATATAACCTTGGCAAAATTGAAACTAATCCCTTAGCTGGAATACGAGAAATTAATTAACTCAAACTATGCAAACCAATCACTTCATCAGAAAGCATCTGTAAAGTCGTTTAAGACTTACCCATCCGTTCACACAAACTTAATCGCAAATAGACACTACGATGTGGACACCGGAAGAGCCAACATGACAAGGAGATGAAACTTCAGGTTGACCATCTTCTAAACTTTTATAGTAGGGGTACTCAATCTGGATTTGTAAACTTACAACTGTAAGTTTACAAAACTCGCACATGCGCAGTTGCAAATCAGAAACTTCTATTTTGTAAACTAAAAACATACCCTTTTGGTTCGTAAAGTTTACAAAGCCTTTGTAAAGTTACGGACCAATGAGGAGGCTGGAATTTGTTTCCCGCCAAATTTCTCTCTTGTAACTTTACAAATTTTGTAAACTTACAAAATTGTAAGTTTACAAACCTCAGATTGAGTACCCCTAGTGGTTATTGATAAACAAGGACGCCTCTTTTATGCGTGAAAATTAAAAAAATTATGCGGCATTAACAAAAAAATTATGCGATATTATACGCCGTGATTTATAAGCTTATATTGGCTTTTTGATGAGCATGAAAACCTTTATAATGATTTAGGTCTGTATAAATGAACAAGACGGACGTTCCTATATAGAATATTATTAGAATTAGAGCCATGAATTTTAAGAATTTAGATTTTCCGAAAAAAAAATACACCCAGATATTGCTAAATTTAGCAAAATTTTCGAAATAAAATTTGTAAAATGTTTTCGATAAATATAAATAGTCTATTTGTTGGTATTCGAACAACAATTGGCACTCACGATGCTATAAAATGTGGTAAAAACTGTAAAAGTGAGACGCAAAATAAATTATGCGTTTCCGTTGATATTATGCGTTATTATGTGAATTAAAATTGCGTTAATCGGCTCCATTTTTCATAATTCGTGAAGATCCTAAGTATCACCAATTAGTGTTGCTTCGCTGCGATTATGCAAATGCATAGAAACGGCGTCCTTGTTGATAAAGCATACAATGATTACATTAATGCTCCACAAGTTTTCTTTGAAAACTTTTCTACTAACCAAAAAAGAAAAAATATAATCTTGCTCGCAAGATTTTTCTTTGATGCAAAATATTAATCGAAAAAAATTTATTTCTTTAAAAATCAAACCTATCCCTACCTTATTGATATTCTGATTGGTTTTATAAAACTAATTACTAGTGTCTGAAGTAATGGTGAATAAGGGTTTTTAGTAGCAAGATTTTACGTTCAGTTACATACATTACGTACCCACAGACACGAATTTCTTCAACACATACAAAAACATTTGCATATGGAAGTGCATAAAAGTTCATAAATTGGTTACTATGTGTCATCTTGACAAAAGAGGTTACTAGTATTTGAGTTTCTGGTGTTTGCATAATAATAATTTCCCCTTCTGTTCCATTGTTGATTTCGAATCATATAACATAAGTAAAAGTCAAATGAATATTCGCTTGAATAGCTTTGACTATACCCATTGGGGACAAACCACATTACACTTCTATTTTGCCACCACAAATGCGTACCACTTCCAACATCATATCGCACACAATAGATGGGCAACAAAATATCTAAAATAAATTTTCACTTGTTTTAAAAAATAGCCAGTGTTATGTACTCTTCTCCTTGACTCGCAGTTTGGCCTGAGTCAGACTCACTGATTCTGGGAGACATAATTGACTCTCTCAAATTTTGGATTCGACTCGGACTCAGAGTCAGGTAGTACAAAGTTTGAAAATCAGGTGTGACAATCTGAAATTAAAAAATATATATTTAATAGTGAAAGCAGATGAGGGAGAAAATTTATTCTAATACAGTGGGGAAAATATTTTAATCTAACGCGAAGTTACTTTTGGCCCATACTTTTTGGTGGAGTAAGCCTTCGAGTAATATTAGTAATATGGATTTCGAAAGCCTGCAAAGTTAGGGATTTCGAATTACTAATGCCGAATTTCAATTTCAACGTGTACGGAGACTTGAATTTTGATTCCGATTTCGATTTCGAATGAAAGTTGATTTCGAATTCGATCAATTTGGAATAATGAATTTCGTTTACCAATATGTATCTTATGAAAACTGAGCTTTATTTGTCAAAAGTTGTAACTTATTAGCTCGAAATCTTAATCTAAAATTTTGATAATTCAAGATCAGGGTTCGTTAAACGAATAAATCCTGGATTAATTATTCATATAATTCAGAGAATGAAAACTTCAATGAATTTTATAATTTTTCAAATGGCAAATTATAAATAAGTGAATTTTTTTTTAACTTCTTTACTTTGGTGGTCTTCTACTACCGTATTCTCTTGAATATAACCCGCGGGTTATACAAGGTTTTTTGACCGTCCCAACTCCCCGCACGCAATATACGAGATGCGCTTTATATATGAAACTTTTTAGTGGTGAATCGCGAAATTTGAATTGTAACTTTTAATTTAGTAAATTAATTTTTGTGAACTTGCAAACTTTGCAACTTTTCTAACTACTTGTCGTTTAAGATTTCTTTCCAACCGTCAAAGTCATCGCCCAATAAGTGGTCATCGTCGTCGTCATCAACCTCCATAAATTCTGTGGTTGAAGTGACAGCTACTGAATTTTGCAGTGTATGCCTTCCGTGTTTTTTTTTTAAGTTATTATCCATGATTTATGTAAATTCAATTAATTTTGTTCTGTATTTTATTTATGGGATCCCTGATAAGTCACCGTAGTAGTTCCTTCCTGCACTACCCTTTGTTACTTATAAATGTTGGGCGCTTCTGACGTACCTATATATTTAATAACAGCATGAATAAATGCGCGTTATACACGAGGTGCGCGCTATACATGAGATCAAACTTGATTGAAAAATATGCGCGTTATATTCAAGTGCGCGTTATACACGAGGGCATGTTATATTCAAGAGAATACGGTATTTTATTTTAAAAGTATTTTTTACGTATACGACCGAAGCGTATTATCCTTATTAACACATATTATTACAATTTTATCTGATGTTTTCCCATAAACCTGTCAGTAAACTTTCAAAATTAATGGAGTTTTCAAAAATTTCAAATACATTTAGGATGCAATTCAACAAAACGGTGAATATTGCAAAGAACTGAGACGATATATCTGAGATACAAAAATATCGAAATCAAAATATCTTGTTTTAACTTCTTATGTAGAATTATTCGAATTATTCGAATTATTCGAATTATTCGAATTATTCGAATAATTCGAATAATTCGTGAATAATTCGAACAATTGGTCAATAATTCGAATATTTCGAATAATTCAAATAATTCGAATAAATCCCAATTTTTCGAACCTGGTTCAAAATCGAATTTCGATTTCGATTTTGAAATGAAAGTTGATTTCGAATTCGATCAGCTTGAAATTATGGATTTTGATTACCAACGGTTATCTATCTTATGAAAACTGGATTTTATTTGTAAAGACAACTTATCACAAAATCTAAATTAAAAATTTCGATAATTCGATCGAAATCAAATTTTGATTTTGATTTCGCGGGGCTAAAAAGGCTTGGATTTTGATTTATATTTCTGAGCCCTTCAACGTTTGACATTTCGATTTCAAATGGTTTATGTTCAACTTCAATTTTTGGAACTTAAAATTTCGATTTTTGTTGTAATGTTTTCATTGCTATTTCGACTCGCATAGTGGTAAGTTACAGATTTGCTTTACGGTAAATTCGTTGAAAATAATGAGAGCGAAAGTTTTTCCAACTGTTCAACTTCAATTTTTGGAACTTAAAATTTCGATTTTTGTTGTAATGTTTTCATTGCTATTTCGACTCGCATAGTGGTAAGTTACAGATTTGCTTTACGGTAAATTCGTTGAAAATAATGAGAGCGAAAGTTTTTCCAACTGTTCAACTTCAATTTTTGGAACTTAAAATTTCGATTTTTGTTGTAATGTTTTCATTGCTATTTCGACTCGCATAGTGGTAAGTTACAGATTTGCTTTACGGTAAATTCGTTGAAAATAATGAGAGCGAAAGTTTTTCCAACTGTTCAACTTCAATTTTTGGAACTTAAAATTTCGATTTTTGTTGTAATGTTTTCATTGCTATTTCGACTCGCATAGTGGTAAGTTACAGATTTGCTTTACGGTAAATTCGTTGAAAATAATGAGAGCGAAAGTTTTTCCAACTGTTTTTCCACACTGTATTAGAATTAATATAATTTTTTCTGACCTTCTTTCATCATCAAATATATATATTTTAATTTCAGATTGTCGCACCAGATTCTCAAATTTTGTACTACCTAAATCCGGAGACAGGGGCACGATTCTGACTGATTCGAGTCGACTCCCAAAAATCAACGAATCAGTCATGAGTCCAAGTGGAATCCAAAATTTGAGAAAATCAATTATGACTCCCAGAGTCAATTAGAACNTGCAAGTGGAATACAAAATTTGAGAAAATCAATTATGACTCCCAGAGTCAATTAGAACTCCTAGAGTCAATTATGGATCTCATAGTCAAGTTGACTCAATATATATATTTTAATTTCAGATTGTCGCACCAGATTCTCAAATTTTGTACTACCTAAATCCGGAGACAGGGGCACGATTCTGACTGATTCGAGTCGACTCCCAAAAATCAACGAATCAGTCATGAGTCCAAGTGGAATCCAAAATTTGAGAAAATCAATTATGACTCCCAGAGTCAATTAGAACTCCTAGAGTCAATTATGGATCTCATAGTCAAGTTGACTCCCATAGTCAGCTTGACTCCCAGTCAGCCATGACTCCCAGAATCAGCGAGTCTGACTCAGGTCAAACTGGGAGTCAATGAGAACAGTACAGAACACTGGCAATTTTTTTGAATAAGTGAAAATTTATTTTGTTGCCCATCTATTGTGTGCGATATGATGTTGGAAGTGGTACGCATTTATGGTGGCAAAATAAAAGTGTAATGTGGTTTGTCCCCAATGGGTAGGAGTATATGTAGATCTTACATTGTTCAAATCTNAGGAGTATATGTAGATCTTACATTGTTCAAATCTGAATTCTGATGATAATCTAACTGAATTTTTACAGTTAACTTGCTAAGTAATGGATAAAAACCATTTGACAAAAACATTAGTGACAAGTGTGGTAATTGTGAAAAGTTTAAAAAAATTGTGTTAATTGAGACTTTTGCGGGAGTTTTTTTTTTGAGAATACAGACACATCTGTCTATCCTTGCGATAGCTGGAATTTTAAAAATTGTCACAAAACTTAATTAATAATTATCAAAAACTAAAAAAAAAAAAAAAAATTACAATTAAAGAGTTCTAAAATACGACTGTAAAGTTGGAGACTCAAGCTGCTGGATTCATTGTAAGCTCTCAAGATTTTGTCAATCGATAGCCTAGAAGTAGTAGATTGACTTTCCGAAGAGAAATTATTAATTTATCAAGTTTTGAATTAATTATTCGAATTTCACAATTACCACACAAAATCCTCAAATGTGTGGCAATTGTGAAATTTTAAATTCCAATTCTTTTGGCATGGGTTCAACGACTTGAGTTTTATACTCAAAATTCTCAAGAATCCAAGGGACGAAAGACATGCTAAGAGATAAGGTTTCAAAATAATTCAACCATTAACTTCTGGAGGTTTCCATAAATACTCAAAAGGTTCCCATAAATAGCCAGAAAAGCGAATCATGTTCTAGTTTCACTATCAACATCAGTCTGATGTCTTCTATCACCTTATGAATAAAGTTTAAGTTGGAATGACCGTAAATTAATTCTATCTAAATTTCACAATTACCGCACTTAATTTTCACAATTAGCATACTTTTGTTGGTAATTGTGAAAAGTAGTTTTGCGAATGCAAATAAATAGCTCCAGGTGTTCTAATAGAGCACTTAATTGAATAAAAAACTTACAACGATAGAGAATCGTATTTTGGACAACTTTTGTAACAAAATTTTTTTAGCATGAACCTGTATTCCCATATATATTTTCAGTTAAACTCGGAAAAATATTTTAAAAATTTCACAATTGGCACACATTTCCCTATGAGGCACCGTACATGGTGACATCGATCACCAAAAAAACATTGTTGCCTATTCCATTCCAGAAACACAAATTGTAGGTACTGTTTACATTAGAACAGCATGCAAGTTGAAAAAAAAAATTCAAGACAAAAATGGAAGATAATTGCAATTTCATAGGTCCAATTCATATATCATTTCGGCAGGAGGGATGGCGGAAGGGATGGGAACGGAGATGTTTTTTTAAATTCTGCAACGACTAAGTTGAAGATAAACGCTCAAATATTTGTTTGGAACATTCCCCAAAGGTCAATGGTGACCAGGCCACGAGCGAAATTACACTCAAATACCATATGTTTTAATATATGGCTTAGGATTTAAAACCATGGAAATACGTCACCACCATGAATTGTTAACCATGCTACATACCACTATTAATTAATAGTTTTTTGTGAATATCATGTTTTAATATATGGTTTAGTATTTAAAACCCTGCTAAGACATCACCATGTATTATTAATCGGCTATAATGCAGTGTTAACCATTGTACGTACTTCTATCAATTAATAGGTTTTTGGAAATACCATGTTTTAATATATGGTTTAGGATTTAAAACCCTGGTAAGACGTCACAACCATGTGTCATTAATCGGCAACAATGCATTATTAATCATGGTACGTACTAGTATTAATTAATATTTCTTTGGGGTTAAAATCCACTTTAATCCAATTTTATTTCTTACAGATTGATATTATTATTACTATGATTAGTAACTATAATTCTTGGTCTACCCCAGTGTTGCGAAGAAAAAAAACATTTGTTTAAAACAGTGTTTAAAACATGTTTAAAACAACTTGTTTTTTTTNAAGAAAAAAAACATTTGTTTAAAACAGTGTTTAAAACATGTTTAAAACAACTTGTTTTTTTTTTTTTTAAAAAAAAACAGTGTTTTAAACAAACTGAACCTTAGCTGCAATACACACGACTAATGGACGATAAAATCCCTATTTGCATTTTTTTTATTAATATTGCACTACGCATTAATCGATGTCTTGACGACTACCCGTCTAACAGGTTCTTTTATCGCTGATGTTACAATTCAATTTTTTTACATGTAGAACACTTCTTTAACAATTAAATACCAATTTCAGTTGTTTCTTACGTTAATATAGGTCGTGTGTGTTGTATTTAATTCTGAACTGGGATTTTCATGGTTAAAAACAAAACTTAAGAAAAAACGATTAAAAAACGGTTAAAAAACATAAAAAACATAAAAAACAGTTTTAAACAATAAAAACTTTTTTATGTTTTTTAAATAAAAAACAAAAAAAACAGCAACACTGTCTACCCTAAGCTTTATAAGTAGGGTACCTGTCTTTGAATCAAAAAATTTTTCACAATTATCACTGATTGGTNAACATAAAAAACATAAAAAACAGTTTTAAACAATAAAAACTTTTTTATGTTTTTTAAATAAAAAACAAAAAAAAACAGCAGCACTGGTCTACCCTAAGCTTTATAAGTAGGGTACCTGTCTTTGAATCAAAAAATTTTTCACAATTATCACTGATTGGTNGGTCTACCCTAAGCTTTATAAGTAGGGTACCTGTCTTTGAATCAAAAAATTTTTCACAATTATCACTGATTGGTTGAGCTCAAACTCACTCCACACTTCACTGGAGGGTTAGGAGTAAGCATCATAGATGGGCGAAAGTAATAATATCCTCTCGTTCAATTTTTTATGACACATGAAAACAGAATTTTGCAACCTTTTTGTAAATTCAAATGAAAGATAATTACTGAATGTCTGACGTCGTATATTATTGTTGATTTTGATTATTGACATTGTTGGTGAGTCCACCAACATTAATGTCTCGATTAGCATTTTGAATGGACTTATTCTGGTCATTGTTGCAATTGTTGAGGTTATTCAAGGGATAGTCTGATTATCTTGAAAGTGAATCAGATTAAAATTAATTAATACAATGAAGCGAGTACAGAACAAAGAATTTGATTTCATGAAATTGAACATGAGAAGGTGGATAAGCTTAATAGAATGAAGAGAATAAACAAAAATACTTTGTAGAAAGTGAATAAGATTAATACATAGAATGAGGAGAGTAAATCAAAAATTAGTAATTATCACTGAAACCTGGGACTTAAAAAAAATTGTTATTCGATATTTCTGGACTTCATATTTTGACANATTAGTAATTATCACTGAAACCTGGGACTTAAAAAAAATTGTTATTCGATATTTCTGGACTTCATATTTTGACATGTCCATTACCTAACGGGTATATGAGGATTAAGAAAATATAATTGAAAAAATTCCAGAATGATGGGGGGCTAGAGTCTGAAGTTTTTCATTTATTGACTGATTTTGATGAAATTTTGTATTAGTACACCTAATTACATTCTCCAGGTNGGTCTGAAGTTTTTCATTTATTGACTGATTTTGATGAAATTTTGTATTAGTACACCTAATTACATTCTCCAGGTGATATATTTTTTAGTTTAATTTTGAATTGGTATTAAATTAAAAAAAAACAGGATTTAAAAAAAAAATAAACATTTTGATCATGTTGGGCATTGTTCAACTTCTACTACTGTTGGGAGCAGCACTGAACGCATCAAACCATTTTTGGAGCTAAAATAAAAATATAAAAATAAAGAATTTTTATGCTTTATCTAGGTTGGTCTGAGATTCTTCGAATTACTCTGCGCCATTTGCTCTGTTGGACTAATTGAGCCAAACATTGTTTTTGAATGACTAAGACTAATACCAAGATGCAATATTTTTTTGTTTTCCTAAATTTTTCTTTTTTAGATTGTCGGGAACATGTGGATATCACATCCAAAAATTCCCTAAAAACTAAAATTCTTTTTCTTTCCTGTTTATAAATTAGAGCACTTGCACACATATTACTAATAACTAACAACTAGACTATATAACCAAAAAGTTATTTAGGAAACGGTTTACACTTGGCGATTCCTAATCCAAAATTGGCCAAAATTGAAAAAAAAGTATGACTTCAAAAACTTCTGACAAAATTTTTGCTCAAATCTATTCCTGTTACAACTATTGCTTTTTGTTTAAATTTTCAAAAAGTTTGGCCCAAAATTTAATTTGTAGCAAAGCAAGGAAAAAAATTGTTTGCATGTAATAGCACGACGCAACTTCAAACTCCCACCTTCAGCCACCTTCAATCGATATTTTTTTTCATTCTTTCTAAATTTGGTTAACCTTTATCTAGAAGTCTCCATACATGAAGGAAATGAGTTTGATGTGAGTTATAATGAAATAAAATAGGGGGTTTCCAACCCCCTAATTTTCTGTGCATATCTTTTTCAATTAAAACTTTTTCCATGTATAGAGACTTCTGCCCCACCCTGTATACTTCAATTTGTACTTGCCCAAATTTGCCCCAATTGAACTTTCAACAAATTAAAAATAGTTTAAGTTAAGGAACCGAATTAGTAACCGCGTATTTTATATAAATATATTTATACGAACCAAATATTTCTTAGCCAAAAATAATTATTACTAATTCCATAATTGAATTTAACCTAAAGGCTAATTTGTACTCATACGACAGCTCATCCGTCACGACAAAGTCACCTTCAGTTAGCTAACTTTCGTGACGGAGGCCAATTTATACTCTTAGGGCACTTGACGTTACCCCCTTCCGTCTGCGAAAAACCCCTTTCGACAAAAGTTAACATGTTTTACTTTGACTCATAAGTGAAGTTGAGTTTACGTTACAGAGCGTTGTCGTCTGAGTATAAATTAGCCTTAAGGATTACGTCACTACAACCTCATACACCGCATTTATTATATTTAAACCCGAGGGTTCAATTGAATTTGATATTTACGTCTAAATTTAATTCATATTTATAATTAATTATTTTTCCGTCAATTAAGGATTATTCTCATTAAATTGTATTCACTTTGTTCACATTTTTTCAGTCGTATAATAAAAAATTTCTTTTTGGTAAAAATGACAGGCGGAGGTAGTGAATAACCACCCAAGTTTCGCGTCCGCGGTCAAAAATGCAAATTTTGGAAAGAAAATGTAATTTAAGTATTTTTAGCCAGATAATCATTTGAGAGAGGTAATTAGACCCTAGAAAATTTAATTTGAACATTTTCAAAGATTTGGCCAGATTTGGAATAGAAATCGCCAAGTGTGCGGTTGTAAAAAAAAGCTTCTTCTCACTTTGAAAAAGAAGCTTCACTTGATTGACGAGACTCGAGGAATAAAGACGGTTGGGATCTTTTGTTCAGATTTTGTTTCTTTTTTGATTATTTTAAACAAATCAATTTAACCTTCTTTATCTCTTCTCGGTGAAATTCGGTGTCCTGACTCCACAGGATTTGAACCTGAGAGTGGAATTTGGTCACCTTCTGGATCCCTTAACTCGACACGTGGCGACCATGGAGTTTTAGACGCCTAAACCGACAAGATAGAAGAGGTCACTGAATTGACTCAACCCTAGCCATCAAATTTTACGTCTCACCAATTCAATAAGGGTGAGATGGTGGTTTCATTATAAATATTAACTATATTACGCATAAGCAGAGACATATGAGATTTAAATGTTAGCGCAAACAAATTTCGGAATCGCCTACAAGCGTAAGGCGGTCCCACCAAAATTTTCAAAACGTGGCTCAGGTGGAGTTGGGTTATCACCCAAATTTAAAATATGACTAATACATCACGTCTCATCAATCACTCTTNTTATCACCCAAACTTAAAATATGACTAATACATCACGTCTCATCAACCACTCTCGACCTTGTGTCAGTGGACGACGAGACTTGAGATAACTAATCATTCGAGTAATTACTCAACTCCTGTGACTGTGCGTCAAGAATTGAGGAACTCGTTTCTATATATCCTATTGGTTACGCCCCACTGTATAATTACTTGGCTTTACGCCTAATTATACGGTGGATTATAAAAAGCAGCCAAAAGATTATACCTGAAGCCAAGCCCGCTCTAATAATTTAAACCAATCAAATGTTAACTTTTTGGCAACGGTTTAGCAAGCTAGATACTAGATAGGAATAATAGTTACCGTTCAGTGCGCGTTGCCAACGAAACAATACCTAGTGAAATTTATTTATTCTTTTATAAATATTATTTATGCAATTCATAACCGCCCATTTTCCTTTAAATTAAATCAGTGTTCAATTAGAATTCAAGGAGGAAGGTCGCTCAAATTTTCGGTCTCTAAATTTCTAATTACATTCAATACAAATTTAATTGTATTTATTTTTTATTAACAGTTTTATTGTTTTTCAAGTTGTTATCACTTTAGTGCACCTATCGACTGGATAATACTTGAATCAATTCCTGCTAACTCTTGTTCCTGTCAATCTTGTTCCTGTCAATCTTGTTCCTGACTTGTTTCTGTTCCTGATCTATTCCTATCATCATTATTAAGCACTGTTCCTGATCTGTTCCTGTTCCTAACCTCTTTCTATCATCACTACCAAGCACTGTTTCTGATTTATTCTTGTTCCTGACCTGTTCCTGACCTGTTCCTGACTTGAATCCTTTCCTAGTAAGAAAATTGTTCCTGTGGTATCCGTTACTGAATCAACCTCAAATCTTATTCTGTTCCTGTGTATAAATAACATCCCTATACAAGTTACTTTGTGTTCACTTTGGATACGAGCAAAACATTGGTCCTTCGAGCCGGATATTCACCATCTACCTGGCGCACTCACGATCGTAGAATTCCATTTGGATACAAGGTACTGTCTTTTCTATTCTCACTAGTTATCGAATCACAATGGTCCTTTCTGAGTTCGAGAAGCTGAAGAGAGATAGAAAGAATAAGGTGAAGAGGCTGCTGAAGTTGGATAAGCTTATCCAGGAGAACGCGAACAAGCCGTTGGATGTAATTGACATCAACCATTACCTCAATGAAACTCATGACCTGTCTCAGGGAATCAACAATCTTCAACGACAGAATTATGACAATCTGCACTCCAAAAGAATTAGATGCTCAAGATGAAGAGATGGACGAAATCTTTGATCTCACTGACCGAGTCGTCATCGGATTTCAGCAGATTCGTGACTTTCTTCCCAAACCTGACACAACGGATGCTACAATTCCTCAAGTGTCAAACTTCAAGAATGCTCCAGGGTCTGACATCCGACTTCCGAGGATTTCTCACCCAACATTCTCAGGTGACGTGGGTCTCCTTCCGCGATATGTTCATCACCACAATCCACAACAACGCTTNCAACGGATGCTACAATTCCTCAAGTGTCAAACTTCAAGAATGCTCCAGGGTCTGACATCCGACTTCCGAGGATTACTCACCCAACATTCTCAGGTGACGTGGGTCTCCTTCCGCGATATGTTCATCACCACAATCCACAACAACGCTTCCCTATCCGATGCACAGAAGTTGACATACCTTCAGTCAACTCTGACAGGATCTGCAGCGAAGCTTACCAAGTCATTCAGCATTACCGATGCCAACTACGAGATTGCGTGGCATATTATCCAGAACCGATTGCAGAATGAGCGAGAAGTATTCCTTAGTATCATGCGCAAGTTCCAGCCAGTAGGTAGGTAGGTAAGTCTGTTAGCAAGTACTATCCGGTCTTTGATTGATTCAACAATAGAATGTGCAAGAGTCTTAAATGCAATCACCATTCAAGACAGATGGGATGCAGCTTTGGTTTTTTTTAGTATCTCAGAAATTGGATCCAGTATCTCTTGAATTTTGGGAGATGAGTTTGAAGGACACTTCCGTCCCATCATGCAAAGGATTACTGGATTTCTTGGAACAACGTGCTCGATCTCTCATGGCAATCGGCACCAAACCGAAGTCAGAGATAAGACATGAACCAAGAAAACCACAACGCTCTTTTCAATCTTATCATGGAAAGTTTGAGTCTTTCCATACAACTAGGAATTCATCACAAGATTCTAGCCATCTAACTCAGTGCAAATTATGCACAGAAAAGCATCCACATTACAAATGCCCAACATTGTTAGCAAAATCACCTCAAGAAAGATCCGCAACTGTTCAGAAGGCTGGACTTTGCTTCAACTCTCTTCGACATGGACATTTCACTTCCAATTGCTCGAGTGAGAGAAGATGCAACAAATGCAAGGAGAAGCACCACACCATCCTACACTTAGAACCTGCCAGACAACAGGTTCATCATATCTCTGCAAACTTCTCTTCTATTCTTGCTACCGTGCTTGTATCTGTTGAAAATAAGATGGGACATTGGATCAACCTCCGAGCTTCCATGGACAGCGGTTCTCATGGGCAGTTCTTAACAGAAAGAGGATTAAAGCAACTTAGTCTCTCAAGAACCCCATTTAATGAACCGATAACTGGATTTGGATCCACATCAACTGGAAGAACAAGGGGATTTGCAAGCCTAGTAATAAAACCATACTTTCCCTCGGACTACATATTCAATTGCAAGGCTTTCATAGTGCAGAAAATCACAGACAAGCTTCCACAGCACGCACTCGATCGTTCTGGTTGGTCTCACATTCGAGGACTTCAGCTGGCTGATCCACAATTCGATGTACCTGGTGAAATTGTTATATTATTGGGTGTCCATGTGTTTTACTCTCTCGTAGAAAAATCAAGGGACCACCAGGCAGTCCATACGCAGTCCAAGCGCCCATTTTCCTTTAAATTAAATCAGTGTTCAATTAGAATTCAAGGAGGAAGGTCGCTCAAATTTTCGCTCTCTAAAATTCTAATTACATTCAATACAAATTTAATTGTATTCATTTTTTATTAACAGTTTTATTGTTTTTCAAGTTGTTATCACTTTAGTGCACCTATCGACTGGATAATACTTGAATCAATTCTTGCTAACTCTTGTTCCTGTCAATCTTGTTCCTGACATGTTCCTGTTCCTGATCTATTCCTATCATCATTATTAAGCACTGTTCCTGATCTGTTCCTGTTCCTGACCTCTTTCTATCATCACTACCAAGCACTGTTTCTGATTTATTCTTTTTCTTGACCTGTTCCTGACCTGTTCCTGACCTGTTCCTGACTTGAATCCTTTCGTAGTAAGAAAATTGTTCCTGTGGTATCCTGAATCAACCTCAAATCTTATTGACAAGGACACATATTTATTGTAGGGATATGTTCAATGAAACACAAGACTTTGGATACGAGCAAAACAGTTACAATCTTATACTTTAGGAATTGTCAAATTTATTTGGCTTTTAGCGTAAATTGACAATTCCTACAACACAAAACAGTACTTCATTGCGTATGAATACTGATTGTTAGGAATAAGTGACTTTGTGTCATTCCTTACAATTAGGAATTATATATCCTTACCAATATCAAATAATCAAACTACTAAACAAGTTCACCTTAAGTCACTAACCTATCAGAAGCAGACTTGAGGGAATTCATTGAAATCTAGGTTGATCAATGAATGTATGTAAGAAAAAGCGATCACGAGCCAATTTTTACAAGGCCAAGTATACTGACAAGGTCTGAATAGGGTTAGAGACTGTGGTATTCATTCGAAAGTGGATAAGCTGTTTCATAGTAAGTACGGAGTACCGTGAACTTTGGTGTTACGTTAATGTGTGTTGTTCAATTAAATCCAAATAGTCATGCCTAACACGGTCCATGACCAAATGCAGTCCATGTTCCAACAGTCCATGATGTCTATGCAAAAACAAATGAATGAGCAACAGGCTCAATTTTTCTTAAAAATGTAACAATTTGTCCACACACAAATCCAAGCTAACAAACCTCAGGTGAACCTACCTCCCGTGGTTCCACAACCGGCTACTGAATCCCCACAACCGAACGTACATACAAATACACAAATGCCGATCGATTCGATAAAATTGTTGGCTAATGCCATACAAAACATTAAAGTTATCGCTGTTAAATCGACAATTACTGTCTCTACATTCCAACCCAAACAATCTTCTGCAACAGCTTACCTCAGTGAAGTAGNGTCTCTACATTCCAACCCAAACAATCTTCTGCAACAGCTTACCTCAGTGAAGTAGAACGTTATTTCCGGGCACAGGGTCACGCGGGAGACCAATTTCTGTAGTTAGTAAATATAATTCTTTCACCGGATGCTAAGGCATGGTTTAATCATCATGAGGCAGAATTTGAAGAAGAGGCTTTATCCATAGATACGACAGTTGGATGGACTCTAACAAACGAGTCAAGTTGTTATATACGAGAGAACAGNGAACGTTATTTCCGGGCACAGGGTCACGCGGGAGACCAATTTCTGTAGTTAGTAAATATAATTCTTTCACCGGACGCTAAGGCATGGTTTAATCATCATGAGGCAGAATTTGAAGATTGGGAGGATTTTAAGGCAGGCTTTATCCATAGATACGACAGTTGGATGGACTCTAACAAACGAGTCAAGTTGTTATATACGAGAGAACAGANAGGCTTTATCCATAGATACGACAGTTGGATGGACTCTAACAAACGAGTCAAGTTGTTATATACGAGAGAACAGAAAACAAACGAGTCAATTGAGTTTTTTATTTACGATATGGCTCGATGTGCTAATCAGTGCCTCTCATGGGAGAGCACTGAGGATTCGGTTCAAAGGGCTCGGTTATCTTTACATCCATCATTTAGGACTCATTTGGGTATCGCAATGTACAGAACACCCGAAGAATTATTTGAAGCGTACAGCGTGGTACACCAATGCTTACTCGCAGAGGATAAGTTCCACGGACGACAATCAAAGCTTCCACCACTCACAAATAACGATAAACAGAGTGTGAATGGAATTCAGAAATCACAAAACCAAAACAACCAGAACAAACAACATAATCATGATCCCAAACGGAATACAAGTTTCCAAAATCAGAATTATCCAAGAGGATATTTCCGAACCAGAAATAAATTTTTTCGAGGAAATAAATCTTGGAATTTTGGCTCTAACTTTCAAAATAAAAATCTTAACAGATTTCAGGCAAACCTGANTCGAGGAAATAAATCTTGGAATTTTGGCTCTAACTTTCAAAATAAAAATCTTAACAGATTTCAGGCAAACCTGAGTCGGAATAGTTTGTCTATGCAGGGACCACGTAATTTTGGTAACCCAATTAAAGAGTGACACCCCAATAACGTACAACAACCTAGGAGCTCGAATTATTCTGGTCCAAGCATTTACTCTAGAGGTGCCAACCGNTCGAGGAAATAAATCTTGGAATTTTGGCTCTAACTTTCAAAATAAAAATCTTAACAGATTTCAGGCAAACCTGACTCGGAATAGTTTGTCTATGCAGGGACGACGTAATTTTGGTAACCCAATTAAAGAGTTTGACCCCAATAACGTACAACAACCTAGGAGCTCGAATTATTCTGGTCCAAGCATTTACTCTAGAGGTGCCAACCGTGGTAGATGGTTGGGTCGGATTCTCAGTGCTAATAAGGGAAGAACTCCCTCCCAGAGACCAGACTTTCGACCACCCCAGTCAGAGGGTCCAGATTGTCGCCAAATACAATGTAGGAAGTGTAGGGGTTTCGGGCATATGGCTAACCGTTGCCCAACCCAATCTGGATTGGCTATGCCGGCCTACTACACAACAGAAAGTTACTAGGATCCTAGAACGATAATTCAATGTCAAAGAAGGGAACGTGAACTAGATTGTTATCCAGAGGATTTAAACGACCAAAAGAGTACTGGAAACCAACCCCAACCAATTGTTCCCAGTCAAAGAAAATAAAATATTTTGGGGTTCCCACAATTATTTTAAAAGTTCAGAATGTTAAATGTATCTCCTTACTTGACTCGGGAAGTACTTATTCCCTAATAGAACACCAATTAGTTTTAAAACTAAATGTAGTGGTTAAACCAATTCACTCCATAATTTTTTCTTCTATAGACAACATGAGAACAAGTCCTATTGGCAAAGTCAAGTTAACTTTTCAAATGGGAAATAGACAAATTGAACATAAATTTCTAATAGTCAACCAGTTACCTTTTCCGTGCGTCATTGGTTCGGATATCATTTATAACCAAGGGATAATCACGGATCAGCGTAGTTGTCGCTATTGGTTTTGCGGTGAACATTATGTTGTGGCATAGCAAGTCCTAGCTTATAACCAAGTACCCAGAACTACAACTGAAGTTGATGTACCCAAGTCTACTAGAATAAGGCGGCATAAAAATTGGCAATCTAAGCTTCACATCATGCTAAGTACAAATCTTACGCAGCAAGAGAAACAGGCTCCCTTAGCCACAACTACTCGATCTAACTACTCAGCATATGGAACTAATATCTCTGGTCCTAATGTAGGACTAAAATCATCAAAAATTGATACACTATGCCTCGCGGGATTGAATGTATGTGGAAATAATTCCAAATTATTTTCTACAGAACATCTATTAAATAGTTTACAAATTGATATTTTCTGTGTAACAGAAACACACTTGAAATATCAAACACCTCCACTTGAACTACCTCACTACGATTTATTTCATAACGATCGGGAATGGCAAAGGAAAAGTGTAGATGGAATACTAGTCAAATCAAATCTAAAATCCAAACTTATCAAATCGTCAATAAATGGTACTGTTGGTATTGAATCTATCACAGTAAGCGCTCAATTAGACTATCACAAATCTATGGTAATTACCTGTTTATACAGAATTCCTGATTACAGTAAATCTGCAATTAACAAAGATTTTGAGACAATTTCGACACTATTCCATGAAGCATACAAAGCAGACCAACCGACGTTCATCATAGGTGACTTCAATCTCAATATAAATTATCTAAGTAAAAAATCAATCGAGATTCAATCAACTAGCTGAACAAAACCTACATCAACTAATCACGGACCCTACTCGAAATAACAGTATCTTGGACCTAATATTCTGTAACAATCCGGACCTAGTGATAAAAAGTGGAACCTGTGATCCTCATTTATCAGACCATTTACTAGTGTTCGCCAATTTAAGAGTAGCAAAACCCAAATGCAAATACAACAAAATTAAAATGACCTACAGTGACTATGAGAACTTTGACTACGGAGTATTGTGTCATCAAGTAGCATCCATGAAGTTTGATTTTAAGGAAACTAACTTAGACTCGATTGTAAATAACTTTACCAAAAAACTTAATTCTGCATTCCAATCAACTATTAAAATTCGCCATACCTCATACCTATCCCGTCCAAATTCGTTCAAAATCTCAGAAGATACTAAACTTATTATGAAAGAGAGAAATGCGTTATCAAAATTGCAGAATCTTAGTGTAGCTCTTAATGTAGCATATAAAAACATGTGTAAAAAAGTCAAACAATTAATTATTCGAGACAAAAAGTCATCGCTGGATCTTGTTATTGCAAGAAAAGGCATCTTCAAAGGTATTAGTGGTCATTGGGGAAAAGACAAGGCAAACAAAATTGATATTGACATCACACCTAATGAACTTAACGATTATTATACTAGTGTGGCTACTCCATCTCGTGTATATAGTGTATTACCAAGAAAACCCAATTGTATAAACAGTATCATTAATAAGTTTACTTTGACCAAAATTGATACTCATGATTTACATATTATTTGGAAACAATTCAAAAATAAGCATTCCAAAACTCCGGACCTCATGAACTTATGTAATTGGAAGATTAATTTAAGCATAAGTGCACCAGCAATTGCAGATGAACTAGTAAGACTCATAAATAGTAGTTTTTATACAAATACATTTCCTAAGTGCCTTCAAACTTCATGTGTTATCATAATACCAAAAAATGATAATGTCAAGGGACCAGAAGATACTCGTCTAATCTCGATCCAATGTGTAATATCCAAAATTTCCAGAAAAATTGGTCCACCAGCAGTTGTATCATTACTTAAATAAAATAAGGTACTACATGAAGCACAATTTGGGTTCCGAAAAAATCTATCAACTACTCTCGCCCTTCTCAGAATAACAGAACAATTGTACAAAAATTTAACCACAGGTAATATTACCCTTCTCATTGCTTTGGATCTACGAAAAGCATTTGATATGGTCGATAAAAGAATACTATGTGATAAACTTGCTTGGTATAACATTGATAGTGCCTGGTTTGAATCCTACTTAGGTCACAGAAAACAAATAGTGATTAATAACAAAGAATCATCCGACAGTAAAGAGACAGTTCTTTCTGTCCCACAAGGATCAGTGCTAGGGCCACTGTTTTTTGCGCTCATTATTAATGATCTTCCATATCAAATCGACCACTGCCATAGCACATTGTTTCAAATGATACTACTTTACTATTATCAGGCGCACATGAAAAAATCAACCCACTTATACAACATGTGACAGAAGACCTGCGAAAAATTATAAATTGGATGGAACTAAACAGAATGTCCTTGAACATGATCAAAACTAAATTTATGGTAGTAGGTTCACCAACAAATGTAAAATTTATAGGTTCAATTACCTTGTCAATTGGAAATGATAAAATTATTAGTTGCAACTCAATGAAAATACTAGGAGTTACAATTGACTCAACCCTTACATGGACAGATCATGTTACCGATATTGCAAAAAAGTGTTCACGAATTTTGTGGTCACCATTCCCTCTACAAAACCTTGTAAATGTTGAACATAGAAAGCTTCTAATATCAAGCTAAGTGTTCCCGGTTATGAATTACATGTTAATAATATGGTCCAACTGCAAAAAGTCGTTAAAGAAAAATATGGACTTATTAATTAGGAAATGTGCAAGATTTGTACTTCAACTTCGAAAATGGGACAACGTCAAACAACTCTTATCATCACAACTGAAATGGCTATTAATAGACAACCTCAACGAGTTTACATCTATTTGTGAATCATTTAAAATCTCAAGTCTATTTGATGAAAACTTTATCAAGACAACGCTAAAGCTTGATTTAAACTACAAAAACGTCAAGAAACTACGCAATCGACTATATTCAACAAACGACCCTAAGCTCCATTCAAAATCTTTTTCTTCCAAGATGTCACTCCTACCCATACTGGCACCTGATAAGTTATTAAATGCTAAAAATGGAAAAATAACGACTTCATCAAAAATAATATTACAAAACTATTTTTTGGATAAACAACTTGAAGAATGTAAAATAGAATCATGTGATATACAACTATGTGATTATTCTTGTATTGAATCTGCTATAGTTAAAAATGCTTAGTCTCTATAAAATAACTCAATATTTTACTCTATAAAATAACTCAATATTTAACTCTATAAAATAATTTAGCAAGTTAATATCTTTTTTTTCCCCATTCGTCATTGCATAGNAATACCTTTTTTTTCCCCATTTGTCATTGCATAGGACACGGTTTTAAAGGCAACCAAACAGTTCCTAGGACATGTGGAAAACTTGCACGATATAAANATCTTTTTTTTCCCCATTCGTCATTGCATAGGACACGGTTTTAAAGGCAACCAAACAGTTCCTAGGACATGTGGAAAACTTGCACGATATAAAAACAAGCTAAAGTAAATATATTTTTTACAACAAATTACCATCTACACAATAAAATCATTAACAATAATAACTAAATACTATAAACTAGTAAATTCATGTTTTAATACTAATAATGCTAAATAATAATTTTAAATACTGTATAAATAATCCTGAGGTATACTGACTNAAAACAAGCTAAAGTAAATATTTTTTTTAACAACAAATTACCATCTACACAATAAAATCATTAACAATAATAACTAAATACTATAAACTAGTAAATTCATGTTTTAATACTAATAATGCTAAATAATAATTTTAAATACTGTATAAATAATCCTGAGGTATACTGACTAGTATATAATCAGGGCATCTCGTGTGAATAAATTGAAATTGAAATTGAAAATTGAAATTGAACCGAAAGTTAAATTCAATTTGTCGAATTCTATCAAACATAATCCAATTATGTTATCAACTACAATCCAAACGGGCAGTGCCTCTAGACCCTTAGTGTCAGGCACTGAATCTAGTAAGACGATAGCTAATCCAAATCATTNTCGTGTGAATAAATTGAAATTGAAATTGAAAATTGAAATTGAACCGAAAGTTAAATTCAATTTGTCGAATTCTACCAAACATAATCCAATTATGTTATCAACTACAATGCAAACGGGCAGTGCCTCTAGACCCTTAGTGTCAGGCACTGAATCTAGTAAGACGATAGCTAATCCAAATCATTTAGAAACTACACAAGCACCAGACCCAATACAACGTAAAGTGAGTGAGTTATTGGAGAAATTCCCAAGTGTCTCGTAGTGCGGTACGTACCTGAGAACGATCATCACTATGCACGAAATTGAAACGGAAGGAAAACCACTTTGTGTCAAACCGTATCGCTGTTCCCCTATCATAAATGCGGAAATAAATCGCCAAGTTCTAGATTTAGTCAAAAATGGTATGTGTAGACAGCCTAGATCCCCATATGCAGCCCCGGTTGTAATGGATAAAATCAAACATGGGAAGTGGAGAATATGCTTTGATTACATAAAGTTGAACGAGCCTACAAAACTAATTCAGCTCCAATGAAAAGTACTCATAATATGCTAGACATATCCCGTCAGGCTACTGGTACACAGTNCCAAACGGGCAGTGCCTCTAGACCCTTAGTGTCAGGCACTGAATCTAGTAAGACGATAGCTAATCCAAATCATTTAGAAACTACACAAGCACCAGACCCAATACAACGTAAAGTGAGTGAGTTATTGGAGAAATTCCCAAGTGTCTCGTAGTGCGGTACGTACCTGAGAACGATCATCACTATGCACGAAATTGAAACGGAAGGAAAACCACTTTGTGTCAAACCGTATCGCTGTTCCCCTATCATAAATGCGGAAATAAATCGCCAAGTTCTAGATTTAGTCAAAAATGGTATGTGTAGACAGCCTAGATCCCCATATGCAGCCCCGGTTGTAATGGATAAAATCAAACATGGGAAGTGGAGAATATGCTTTGATTACATAAAGTTGAACGAGCCTACAAAAACTAATTCAGCTCCAATGAAAAGTACTCATAATATGCTAGACATATCCCGTCAGGCTACTGGTACACAGTGATAGATTTACAATCAGGATTTTGGCAAATACCATTACATCCTGATAGTATTGAAAAATCAACATTTATTACGCAGGACGGACATTATGAGATGCTTGTAATGCCTTTTGGACTGAAAAATGCTCCCAAAACATTTCAATATCTAATGAACACTGTTCTCCAAGGCCTTGATTCTTTCACCCGGCTCTATATAGACGACACAGTTATATTTTCTAGAACATTAGAGGAACAATTCCGACATATAGAGATTGTTTTAGATCGTTTACAAACGGCAAACGGCACTATAAATAGGAAAAAATCTACATTTGCTAAAAGAGAAGTTAAATTCCTTGGACATAAAGCCTCCCAAAAAGAATAACGTAAAGACCCAGATAAAATTATAGACATACAAGAATTTCCAAGACCTACCTATAAAAAAAGAATTATGAGATTCAACGGTATGTGTCTGTGGTACGCGNACAAACGGCAAACGGCACTATAAATAGGAAAAAATCTACATTTGCTAAAAGAGAAGTTAAATTCCTTGGACATATAGCCTCCCAAAAAGAATAACGTAAAGACCCAGATAAAATTATAGCCATACAAGAATTTCCAAGACCTACCTATAAAAAAAGAATTATGAGATTCAACGGTATGTGTCTGTGGTACGCGAGTTTTATCTGTCATTACGCAAGTAAGATGGAGCCACTGTTTCGACTACTCCGAAAAGAGAATAAATTTCTTTGGACTGAAGAGCAGGAAAATGCTTTCAACCAATTAAAACAAGAAATTTGTGATACAGTCGTGTTACAAAATATAGAATATACACAACCTTTACTCATAAAATGTGATGCTAGTGAATACTGATTAGGTGCTGTTTTTTCCCAAACAATTAATGAAGTCAAACGTCCTATCATGTTCGCTAGTAAAACCCTTAAACAATCGGAACGATCAGCTCACATTTATGAAAAAGAAATTTACGCAATAGTTTTCGGTTATACAAAGTTTTCTGAGTTTATTGGACATCATGAGTTCACTGTTCAAACGGATAATCGTGCTGTCAGTTATTTGAAAAAAAATGAAGGGAATGAAGAAAAAGTTGAACATTTGGGCTCAACAGATAGATTCTTGGAATGCCCATATTGTCTTTTGTCCAGAGACGGAGCCCGTGATTGCGGACGCGCTATCACGAGCCCCAATCCATATTCAACCGGGCAACATTGATATGGAGGACGAGTTCGAGATAAAATATGCCCCAGCAGTAGCCATAACTTTTTCCACCCCCTCTATCCAAGATGTAGCTAATAGCCAAGCTCAAGACAGTAAACTCGTTCAAATTATTTCGTCTTTGCAGAATAGTCCTTGGGGGTCGCGACCCAAAGACTATGTCTTGCAGAATGGAGTGTTAATGAAACTCATTAAACCGTTTGAACCAAAAAAGGGAACTATAGGTATCTCGGATGGTGACTTTTTGTGTCTCCGAGGTAATCTATGTTCCAAATGCTCAGAATCAGGTGCAGTTAACACACCTTCGTACATTTATCATAATTCTCAGTGCGTACAGCTGAAAGATAGCATGATTTTAGTACCAGTCATTTCCCAATCCATGAGAAGTGAAATACTAAAATTATTCTATGATTCTCCAGAAGCAGGACATCAGGAAATGTGTAAGACTTCGGAGAAAATTAAAGCTAGATGTTTCTGGCCAAATATGAATAAAGATATCCGTGATTATATGCACAGTTGTGTTACTTGTCAGAAAGTTAACCCAATCAATCAATTACCGTACCGATTATTACAAAGTGTAACTCCACCGTCAAAAGTGTTTGAGACTTTGCACATTGATTTAATGGGTCCCTTTCCTGCTAGTTCAGGAGGAAGACTTAATATGCACTTGTTAGTGATAATAGATGAGTTGTTCAAATGGATAGAACTATTTTCTATTAGAGCTGCAACGGCTAAGAAAATTAAGGAGATCCTAGAGAACCAAATTTTTTGTAGATTTGAAACTCCTAAGAGAATTGTGAGTAATAATGGAACTCAGTTCACTTCTAACCAAATGAAAAATTTGTGCAAGGAGTGAAGAATCCATCACGCATTTCTTAGTGATTATCATCCTCAGACTAACCAATCTGAGAGAGCAAACCGTAACTGAAAAAAGATGCTACAAGCATTTATTAATAATTACCATCATAGTTGGGACGAGCATTTAAATCATTTCGCTCTAGCCCTACGGACTTCAGTAAATAGAGTGACTCAAGTACTCCTTCAATTCTTAATCTTGGTCAGAAAATTCCTCTTCCGTTTGACCGTAATCTGCAAGATCCNGACTCAAGTACTCCTTCAATTCTTAATCTTGGTCAGAAAATTCCTCTTCCGTTTGACCGTAATCTGCAAGATCCTCCCACTGACATCACGTCTGCAGACTACGAACGATTGAACGAACTCCCCGAGCAGGTAAAATTAATTATTGAGTTCATCCGGCACAATAATACTCAGTCCCAACTTGAGAACAAAAAGTACTATGATCAGNTAAAATTAATTATTGAGTTCATCCGGCACAATAATACTCAGTCCCAACTTGAGAACAAAAAGTACTATGATCAGAGTCATCGTGACCACTCTTTTAAACTTAGTGCTCAAGTTCTTATACAAAATCATACCCTCTCTAGCCAAGAAGATAGTGTTATGACAAAATTAAATCCAAGATTTATTGGACCGTATCAGTTAAGAGAGATAGTTAGTCCAGTGTCCTTTAAAATCCTGACCCTTCCGGCTAACAAATATATAGGCAACAGACACGTTAATCAGTTGGAACCGTTCCATATAAGAAAACCGGAGGAGACTTCCCCAATTACAATTACAAGTTCCACTAAAGAATGGTGATATTCATACCAACACTACCAGAAATTTAAGACGAAATACCAGAGTGAATTACCGCACTCTGGCATCACTTTCTTGACCCTTTAGATAAAGAGTCAAAATGTACCACTAGCGAAACTACTAGTGATAGAGGGTTAAATTGAACCACTAGAGAACTTGGAGAGAAATATAAGGAAAAACTAGAACTACAATAATAAGTTCTGGAATACTTGTGTATGGGCAGTACACTACCTAGTACCAGGAAGGTACAGAGTAGGGANCACTTTCTTGACCCTTTAGATAAAGAGTCAAAATGTACCACTAGCGAAACTACTAGTGATAGAGGGTTAAATTGGACCACTAGAGAACTTGGAGAGAAATATAAGGAAAAACTAGAATTACAATAATAAGTTCTGGAATACTTGTGTATGGGCAGTACACTACCTAGTACCAGGAAGGTACAGAGTAGGGANTTACAATAATAAGTTCTGGAATACTTGTGTATGGGCAGTACACTACCTAGTACCAGGAAGGTACAGAGTAGGGACGGTACTCTTTCTTTCAACACCTCTCAGGGGAGGGGAAGCAAACACTTCCAGAGAGTACGGGAGGTACTCTATCTTTCAATACCCCTCAGGGGAGAGGGAGGCTGACACGTCTCCAGAAAGTACGGGAGGTACTCTTTACTTTCAGCACCCTTCAAAGGAAGGGGAGGCAATTTGGGGGGGGGGGAGGAATTTATCGGGAACATGTGGATATCACATCCAAAAATTCCCGCATTCGCTTCTTTTCACTTTGAAAAAGAAGCTTCACTTGATTGACGAGACTCGAGGAATAAAGACGGTTAGGATCTTTTTTTCAGATTTTGTTTCTTTTTTGATTATTTTAAACAAACTAATTTAACCTTCTTTCTCTCTTCTCGGTGAAATTCGGTGTCCTGACTCCACAAGATTTGAACCTGAAAGTGGACTTGGGTCACCTTCTGGATCCCTTAACTCTGCCACAAGATTTTTAATAAATTTTCAAATTTTTTTATTTTTTGCACTCAAAGTAACGTAATAATAACAATGGTTAGAAAAAGAAAAATATTTTTTTAATATAAATTAATTTGATGATTTGTCAAAATGTTATTTATAGCGTTAAATTATTTGTAAGAGCATTAAGTATCGGATAAGACCCAACATGGTCCAAGTGTTCATACGAGAAGAAAAAATAAAAAAAAATGAAAATTTCTTAAAACACAAAAAGACAAAAATTTCAAAAACTAAAAATTATGGCAACTTGGTATTAGTTTTAACCATTCAAACACAAATTTTTGGCTCAATTGGTTCATCACAGAGCAAATGGCGCAGAGTAATGCGAAGAATCTCAGACTAACGTCGTGATAAAGCATAAAAAAATTATTTTTTTGAAAAAAAAAAACAATTGTTTTTAAATATGTTTATTTTTGCTCCCAAGAGTAGTAGGATCAAAATGTTTTTTATTTATTTTCTATTTCAAAATATAATTAAACTGCAAAGTATTCAAATTTTGAAAAACTAAAAAAGTATTGCATCTGGGGATGCGATGTTCATACGAAATTTAATCGAAATCGGTCAATAAATGAAAAAGTTGAGGTAGGTTTTTGTAGCCCATGTTTTCAACTTCAGACCCAAACCCCCCTACTCCCTTTCATTCTGGAATTTTTTAAGTTATATTTTCTGACTCCACACATGCCCTTCAGGTTATTAGTGGGTGTCAAAATTTGAAGGCTAGAAAATGTCGAACCAACATTTTTTCACTTCCAGGTTTCAATGATAATTGCACAAATACTTAACCTCAGAGAGAAAAAAAGGCACAACCGTCGGAATCGAACAAACTGACATACAGAGGTAAAGTTTTGTGTATGACTTTAGGAGGTCTTAGACAATTGTGGGGGGGGGGGGGGGAGTTTGTCTGTCTGAAGGTAAATAGGATGAAGAGAGTAAATCAAAAATACTTAACCTGGAGAAAAAAAAACACACAACCTTTGGAATCGAACCTAGTACTGCCACTCCAAAAGTCTCGCTACTAACCACATAACTTAAACAACTGAACACTGTAATAGACTTATTTTTAATCATACAAAGGAGAGCGGACAAACAAACACACAGAGGTAAAGTTATATGTATATGATTGTATTATTTTCGATTTTCAAATTCCTGAACATCAAATGTGAGACATCAGGACGAGATTTGGTCACACTTACAGCTCAATATTTCATGTGAGTGATTATATTCATAGACGCATAGTCATTTGCATAGGTGGGCAAATTACTCGTTTTAAATTTCCGAATTACCAAATACCAATTACATTAGCATATTTTCCCAATTACATTTTCATAATTACTTTAATCTGACTTAAGGAAATACTAATTACAAATTACAGTAATTCAATTACATTTTAAATTACAAATGCTATAGTTTAACTCAGGACAATTAACTGGATTAAAATATCATAAGTGACGGGTAGATTATTTCAATTTTTTTAAGTGAAATTTTCCATTCATAGTTCATGCAAGGATCCTTTCGGAAATGTGCTATAAAAAATCTTTTGCAGTATGAATAAACAAACTCTAAATACTTCATTAAAGGCGTTTTGTTGAATGATGCCCTCACGAGATGAGCAAAGTTAAGAATAAGGTACCACCAAACTGAGCTTTAAATACCATTCTTGTTACGCAAAGTATTTTGTAATTCCATTGCATTTGCTCAAACTTTTACAAATTGCCAATTACAAATTGCTTGCTCGAAATTACCAATTACAAATTACAATTACGCATTACAATTTTGTAATTAGATTACGTAATGCGATTACATGTAATCTAATTACAAGTAATTTGCCCTGCTATGGTCACTTGTTTAACTTATCGGTGATGATAATTGTCGGTATCTGTAAAGTAAGTAGAAGTAAGCTTTCCATCAAAAATACGTCATAAAAGGATATCATAACACATAGTATAGTACACAATTATACTGGTTACTCTACTTTTTCTCTCACGCTGATTAAAGCTGCTAGAAAAATAAATAACCGACGACAGCATATTAATTTAAACCAAGTTGTAATTCAGTACATCATTACTAGAAAGTATGATAAAAATCTGCATGATTAATATAATGATTAGAAAGATTTCATCCGGAAAGGTATGCTTAAAATGTTTACAATAGTAATTTCAACGTATGTCATTTCAACACAACCTAACCACGATGCCTAACAAGCACATGTCTCTGGCCCGAGTAACGCTAACGTGACCTTCGATGAATCCCAAAATTCAATNAACGATGCCTAACAAGCACATGTCTCTGGCCCGAGTAACGCTAACGTGACCTTCGATGAATCCCAAAATTCAATAAATATGCAAATTCTTGTCTCTGGTAAGCTCATATCTGGGATAAGAGAGGAAGATCGGATTTATTTCGGCCTACTTGCGCTACAGGGCACTTCCCGCGAACCAATTTCATAAATGGCAACTATTTCTAATTCACTTTGTTTTGCTATTATTTTTAATATTGAACTAATTGACCAAGACCATGTCGAAAAAGCAAGATTTTTTGATTTTGAAATAAACAAAAATTGGTGTATCCAAGCAGATGCAGTAGAATCTTCAAATTTATGTTGTTCCATGTATGGGAGCGGGATTTTGAAGAAAACAAAATTTAATTTGTTGGAAGCGATATATCTAGGGTTTCATTTTGATATTTCTATCGGTAAGGCAGCCTCGAGAATTTTGTTAACATTGTATCACAAATAACTAGTAGCAAATCAACCGAGAAGCATGAAAAATCGAACGTGACATCTTTTGCTATAAAAATTTGATAAGATATTTTCATGCTGAGATGATAATTTTACTATGAGGTCTTATGCGTTGGTCATAATACCTGTAACGGAATCATGTAATGCACGTTGTGATACTACTGCCTCTTAACTTTTTGTGAAATTGTTGTCAAGAATGTTTTACTAGCAATTAGGCTTGCAATACTAGTCTATCACATTTCTCAATTGTGCCGGAGGATAGAGTGATTGACTCAGAGTCAATAATCTGACTCTATTTTTAGTCCATAAAAGTCAGAGTCAAAATTAGACTCCTTAAAAGTGGATGACTAAATAGAGAATAGTCGCGAGTTGACACTCAATTTTTTTTCTAATTTCGGATTTCCATCTACAGTGTGTATTAGTAACGAGTGAACTGGGACACCTACTCTAACCAACCCTCACCCAATCCCACCATCAGTTATGGGTAACGATTCACAGTTTGATGTTCAAATTTTTGTTTTATTGTTGTAATATTTAAGTCGAGCAGTAAAGGATGAAAACCAAAATTTGTTTGATAACCGGTATAAGTTTGAACTAATAATTTCTGTCATTTGCGAATTAGTGAATTTTGAGTTTTCTGCTCTTTTTTGCGGCTATTCGAATCAAAGGACTTCCGCCAAATCTTTGTGTAATTATTATAAAATTCCATTACCGCTATCCAAGCGAGTCATATCAGCATATAATGGATGCTGAGAAATGTAAGACAAAGGTTTTAGGATCGACTGAAACATTTTTGGGAATGGATCGAACACTTGGACACTTCAAACAAATGATTCATTAACGAGAGGTAATCTGGTAGACTTAATTTAAGTAACAAGGGAATGCATGGAAGTGTGGAATGAAAAAGCGTTGGTTAATTCGGATATAATCGTTCAATGTATCAACCATTTTTGTTTAAGTCACTCCCGTAGCCAGATTTGTTGCCCATAACTGATGGTGGAAGTGGGTGAGGGTTGGTTAGAGTGAGTATCCCCGTTCATTCGTTACTAATACACACTGTATAGAATGCTCCGGTTAAGAAAGATATGATTGGAAAATGGCCGCTTGGGCCCTTATGGGATGACAGGAGGGTTCAAAATGTTATTTAAAATTTATAAAACAATATAACTTCAAAATAATGAGTAATAATGGGTTAAAAAATTTTTAAAGATTTGTTTTATAATTAATAGTGAAAAAAAAATTCAGGCTAGCTGTGAGTCTTGAACCCAAGACCACTGGGTTGCATTGCAACCTCCATACCACATAACTAAACCAGCTCACATTATTTGATGCTAAAATTATCAGCCCATTATTATTCATTATCTTGAAGTTATATTGTTTTATAAATTTTTATAACTTTTCGAACCCTCCTGTCATCCCAAGAGGGCCCAAGCGGCCATTTTGAAATCATATCGTTCTTAACCGGAGTATTCTATAAATGAAAAACCGAAATTAGAAAAAAAACGGAGTGTCAACTTGCGAGTATTCCCTATTATGAGTCAAAATCTGACTTTTAGGTCGACATTGAATCGAGTCGCCCATGTAATTAGTACTACCATCTAGAGTTTGAAAGATTCAATCAACTGGGTCGACTCACTAACTCTTTGGTTTCAATGAGTCAGAATCAGAATCAAACAAAAATTTTGGTTAGACTGGGTCGACTCACTAACTCTTTGGTTTCAATGAGTCAGAATCAGAATCAAACAAAAATTTTGATTAGACTGGGTCGACTCACTAACCCTTTGGTTTCAATGAGTCAGAATCAGAATCAAACACAAATTTTGATTAGGCTCGTCAGTCATTCAGTCTGTATGTGAGAAAAATTGTATTGATTTGTGTTTTTGTTTGGTACATTTAGTTCTTTGGCTGGATCTGTTTGTATTGAGCTCTACATACAGTGTCTTTTAGCAAAAAATGACAGGAAAGTATAAAATATCAATTTATAATTTCCTAGTTCCCGAGGAACAATTTCAGCAAAGGTATTCATTGACGATTTAAGTAATTCATACGTCAATCTAATAGAATTCTTGTCTATATTACGCATAGATCATCCATTGTTGGAGTTCAGCTAGGAATTTAAAAGATGTTTTATTTGAAAGAAAAATTTCATTGATTTTTTGTATATTTGACATAAATGCAAAAATGACTCTGAAATTTGTTTATTAAGTATATAAATCAGTCAGATAATTTATGGGTACGAATAAGAGAACCAATATAGAAGGACATGTGAAAATTTTGCTACAATTATTTGTTAAATATTTGCAATTATATTTTTAGTTATTAATAATTATGAAAACATAGTACGAGCTTAGAATACATTAGTACTATGGGAAAGAAAAATCTTTCATGAGTTCAGTTTAACATACTAATAAATGTTTCATAGATGAACATAATACAGAAGGCTAAAAATTGAAATGTTAAATGTTCATCACCGTGTAAATCAATGTTTATATTTGCTTCGTGCGGTGGTAGTTTGAGAAGTCTAACGTTTATGTTCCGAAACAGCCCAATTGCAAGTATTAGGCTCAATTAGAACTGCTCCAAAGAATTTAGACTAAAGTAACTAATGACAATTTTGAAATCGAATCAACTTTAATTTCGTTTATTTACGTGGATAAAAGAAACAGGGATTAAGAAACAATCTTCTGAAATGTGGCGTCGATTTATTGGTTTAAATTACCTTAATGCGTTTCAATTACATCGTATATAAAGTTTTTCCAACTAAATGCTTCAACATGAACATACTAAACCATCAGTCTGCTAAATATCGAAGTTGGTCAAAGTTAATACCATAAAATGTATTCGACAATAGTGGAAGTGAATTTGTGACTTCGAAGAGACATTGCTTGACCTAGAAGAGGACGATGACGTGATCTAGTACAGGAAGATGATTTAGAGCGGTTTCCAAGGCTGGAGCTTTCCCAGATGGAGAGCCGTTTGAATACTTCGTTTCCGCAGATGAGGTGGTGCGGAAATCAATGTCACTGCTATTCTGATGTCTTAGTAGTCCTTTGCTATTTTCTATTATTTAACTTTGTTCAATTTCTTAGCTTTCTCTATTATATTTATGTATCAAATATTTAATAGTATGTTAAACTAAACTGAATAAATATTTTTCCTTGCCATAATATTAAAGAATTCTAAGCTCAGACTTTATTTTCANTATTTTCTATTATTTAACTTTGTTCAATTTCTTAGCTTTCTCTATTATATTTATGTATCAAATATTTAATAGTAATGTTAAACTAAACTGAATAAATATTTTTCCTTGCCATAATATTAAAGAATTCTAAGCTCAGACTTTATTTTCATAATTAATACTAAAAATATTATTGCATAGATTTAAGAAATGATTGTAGCAAAGTTTCCACATGACCTTCTATATTAGTTGTCAGATTCGCATCCATGAAATATCTGACTGACTCACATACCTAATAAACAAATTTCAATGAGTCATTTTGGCATTTATGCCAAATGTAATAAAAATCAATGAAATGTTTCTTTCAAATGAAACTTTTTTAAATTTTGAGCTGAGCTCCAACAATGGACGCTCTATGCGTAATGTAGACAGGATTTCTATTGACGTGTCACTTACGTAAGTCGTCAATGAATACCTTTCCTACAATTGTTTCTTGTCAACTTTGAATTCTAAACTAAATTATGAAATCCATATTTTTATTTATTTTAATACTTATTGAAATATTTACAATGTGAAAATTACCAATTAGTTCAATAATTAAATTAAGCATTTAAAACAATAGGAAAACAAAGTGAGAATTAAAAATAGTGCAAAGTTATGAAATGGGTTCACGGGCGGTGTCTTATGGCGCAATGCTAACCTTTAGATTCAAGAAATAAACCCGGTCTTCCTCTCTTATCCCAGAAATTAGCTCATCAAGGAAAACAAGTATGATTTGTAAGTTATGTAATAAAATATAAAATCTGCAAAGATACATGGATAGATAAATGGAAAGACAGATAGATTGATAGATAAATAGATAAATAGATTAATTAGCTAGATGTACTAACTATTATTAGAAATGGATGCTACGTGTTTCATTTAAGTCGCAGTAGTTTCCAACAACAGAACCAGAAATTGAACGTCGAATAGAAACACTTAGTGTAGCCTAGAAATGAATAGCTTTTGGATTTAAGATATAATTATTCTCTAGTTTGCACCAGGTAATGAAATCGTACAAAGTAGATGCTCAGTGTTTACTCGGCGTACCAACAGCTTCCAACAAAAAAATACAACATTTATCACAAACGCTTGACATAATAAGAATAAGGACGTAGGTTTCTAAAGCTAAATACAGATTCATATGGACTAGAAATAATTGACATAAAAGAAACTAGTGAGAAATACTTAATTAAACAGAAAGTAATTCCATTTAAAAATAGAGGCTTTTAGAAGATGATGAGGTAGGGCAAGATATAGATACTTGGAGAAACTACTAGGTAGTGTCTACGAACTGGTCGAAATATCGACAACAATGTATTCTCGGATTAAATAGCTGTGAATACTGACCGCGCAAAAAAATTCGAATTTTAACCAAATTCTAGACATTTGCACGAAGACTATATTTAGGATGACAGAATATTTTTTCATAATCCTTAATCATTAATATTTATATGTTACTACTGCCTATGAATGAGGCTAGGTTTGGTGAATAATGAACTTTTTTTCTTTTTTGGTAATAATAAATAATGATTTTAGGGGTTAGATAATGTGACTTTTTGAGGGGAAATGTTCTATAATTTAATTTCATTGACCAAAATTAAAAAAAAATTTAAACCATGTACGTTTGTATTTTCATAATCTAAATTAACAAATTAGCAGCCTTCACTTACATCTGCAGTTTTTTTTTTAAAATCTTGTTAGCGACAAATTGTCAGCAACTTAAAGAAATCAAGGTGCCACTCTGTACTAAAAAAATTACTAAAGAACAAAGAAACCAAAATGGGACTATCAAAGAAACAAAGTACCTTGACCTTACCAAAGTTGTACCTTTTTAAGGGGTTGATTTTTGATTAGATGGGTTTATATTATAAGGAGAGGAGTTTATATAAAGGGTTTTGTTCTTGGGATATAAAGAACATATAAATACATAATATTGGTGAGAAATTTATTATTACCAAAAAAAAAAATTCATTATTTGCTAAACCTAGCCTCATTCATAAGCAGTAGTAACATATAATATTGATTAAGGATTATGAAAAAATATTCTGTTATCCTAAATAAAATCTTCGTGCAAATGTCTGGAATTGGTTAAAATTTGAATTTTTTTGCGCGGTCAGTATTCACAGCTATTTAATCCGAGAATAACTAGCGACGATGAAGCTAATCATAGATGTTTTGTCCGGACAAACAGACAACCGGACATGGCGATTTTATAAACTCCTCTAGATACGCTGTTTGTACTTAATTACTGACAGCGTCAAAATTGAAACCGGTTGCGAATCAGTACCTGATTACTTGATAGGATGATAAAAACATACTATGTATAATTAATATAATGATTAGAGAGATTACATATAAAAAGGTACGCTTAAATTATAACTTCATCATATACCTACAAGGACAACTATTCCTAACAAGGACATATATCTACCTGCTCGAAGTATCGCTACTATGACTTTTCACGAGTCCCAAAAATTCAATGAACATGGAAGTGTAGTATGAATCGGAAGTTAAATAAAATCTACAGAAAAGTATCTTAAATCATGGTTATTGCCACGGGTACAATACATATACATATACCAACGGTTACAATACATATGACTAAATTTCACACTAATGGAATCAGCAACATATGCGTATTCCGAACTTAGCAGTTCTTTAATAGTTAGTTATATGATTCTGCCATTGCTACTTCAAAAGCAGGGTTGGCCAACCGTATACTACGTACTTGTAGTATACAGAAATGGAAAACTACAAAAGTAGTATTAGTATCTTTCGTAGTTTTCGTATAGTTCGTATCTTTCTTTTTTTAAGCGCATTCCTATTTCTAAGCTTGGATGGTCTCTCAAAACGACAGAAATCATCATTCGTTATAGGTTGACTTTTTTCACATTAGTAGCAAACACAATTAAAAAAATTACTTTATCAAAAGCCAGTAACGAGAATCACATTCGACCTCCGTGACGCAGAGTTCATTCACGATTTTGAGCTTCAAAATACAATCTAATTTCAATCTACCAGCAATTTCGCAATTTTCGGAATGCCACGTGCAAAAGATTGCATTTGGGAACAAAATCCCTAAAGTCACATACCTTGGGCCAAGTGCAAGTTATGTCAATGTAGAGGTGCTGGAATTGTGGAAAGATTGAAGGCACACACTTCTCAACACAGAGTATCGAAGCACTCGATTTCGGTACACAAGGTAGTAGAATATGTCGGATTATTAGTATCAGAATGATTTGTTATATCAATTACTCTTTGCCGTAGTGTACGAAGTAAACGAAGTATATCGCTGTAGTATACGGTATACTACGTATTATACGTAGTATACGGTATATTTCAATTATACCGTATTATACCCAACCCTGTTCGAAAGGGATTAATTCATTTGCTTAATGATGTATTACTCACGGAATAAGGTTTATTTATTCTTGCCTGAGCTTAANAAAAGGGATTAATTCATTTGCTTAATGATGTATTACTCACGGAATAAGGTTTATTTATTCTTGCCTGAGCTTAAACTAATGTCATATTTATGCTTCATATTATCCGTTCTTCATACAAATGAAATGTTTAACTGTTTAATTTTTGAGACAGAATGGCGATCTATATCGGTAACAATCAAANTTCTTCATACAAATGAAATGTTTAACTGTTTAATTTTTGAGACAGAATGGCGATCTATATCGGTAACAATCAAATCATTTTGTAAATATTCAATAATCAACCTGCATCTCATTTGAATGAAGAATAGACGACAGAAACAAGGCGCTAGTTTCCTTTTTCATTCTTAACGGAAACGAAATGAAAATTTGCGTTTTCAAAAAATTGTCAACAGAAACGAAACGAAACGTATTTTTNTTCTTCATACAAATGAAATGTTTAACTGTTTAATTTTTGAGACAGAATGGCGATCTATATCGGTAACAATCAAAACATTTTGTAAATATTCAATAATCAACCTGCATCTCATTTGAATGAAGAATAGACGACAGAAACAAGGCGCTAGTTTCCTTTTTCTNTTGAATGAAGAATAGACGACAGAAACAAGGCGCTAGTTTCCTTTTTCATTCTTAACGGAAACGAAATGAAAATTTGCGTTTTCAAAAAATTGTCAACAGAAACGAAACGAAACGTATTTTTTGTTGCGGCAATAGATAAGTTACTGGTATGCTTGGTCCATACAATATAATATGTTGTATAAATTGCAGTCTGGACTGATCCTATGACTAAAGCGACAGGTACTTTCGTTTGGTGTAGACTAAGGCTTTGCTACCGCATACATTTGGAACAATTAAAGTACTATAAATATCACATCGATCTACTATGATTTATCAATATAGCTGGATAGTTGCTATCGTTCATTAGAATGCCGATTGTGTAATAATATTCCATAAAATATTCAAAACTTGTAGTTCCACATTTTAATTTCCTGCTTCAATTTATCTCGTACGTGCAATCAACCTAGATTAGTCATTATTTAAAACTCAAGCAAAGCTGTTGTAAAGAAAATGGGTGGAATATTAATCTTTGGAAAAGGCTCAACAAATATCACGAATTTAGTCATTCATATGCAAATTAACCTGCTTTTACTGCAACATTCGGTCAGGTAAAAAAAAGTTTAATTCTAACAATGCATAATCTTATTCTCTTGACAGAATGATTACTTTGTAACCTAGTGGTGGTATTTTTATTATATTTTCTAAAGGACAAACTACTTTGTTTTATGCAATCATATATACAGAAACAAGAATATGGAATTTACATATTAGTACTTGCTATCTACACATGGTCATTTATGACACATTCTCCCGATCTGATCGCTTGGCATAGTTTCCATTGTTATCATTCTCAGTTTTCGACCGGTTGAAATATGTTTAAAGTTCAATGCGAAGTTTTAGTGCAGGGAAATTTATAAAATCTTTTATAGTTCGTGTTTACGGGTAAAATTTAGTCTCTTTCTTAGAAAACAGATGCACAAAGTATCAATGGTATTTGGGTGGGACTACATGACATTTTGTAATTTTATCAAACTTACCATTAAAGCTAAAATAGATGCGATATAATGCAGGTGAATAAACGCAGATTTCAATCCAGGAGTTCCTTGAGTAGAAAAGCATATCAGAAGTCGANTCGTGTTTACGGGTAAAATTTAGTCTCTTTCTTAGAAAACAGATGCACAAAGTATCAATGGTATTTGGGTGGGATTACATGACATTTTGTAATTTTATCAAACTTACCATTAAAGCTAAAATGGATGAGATATAATGCAGGTGAATAAACGCAGATTTCAATCCAGGAGTTCCTTGAGTAGAAAAGCATATCAGAAGTCGAGTTTGGTTTTCAAACTTAACCATTGGTATCTAATAAACCATTCAAACATTTGCGTATTAAAATATGGTAAAGTTTTTTCTATTTGTGGGACCNAGTTTGGTTTTCAAACTTAACCATTGGTATCTAATAAACCATTCAAACATTTGCGTATTAAAATATGGTAAAGTTTTTTCTATTTGTGGGACCGTGCGAAAAAATTTTGGATATTAGTTTCACAAAAAAAANTTAAAATATGGTAAAGTTTTTTCTATTTGTGGGACCGTGCGAAAAAATTTTGGATATTAGTTTCACAAAAAAAACTAGATCTAAGATTAGTATTATTTAATTTTTCCCAAGGTTTTTCCGTTTGGAATTTGGTGCAAAAAAACAATTTGTAATGGATTATGACTAATGACGTTATAATTCTATTATTTTTTTGCTTTTTGCATTTTCAAAAAGATTCGTCGAGAATGATATTAATGGCAGCAATTTATATACCGAAGTGAAAAGAAATTTGTTTTTAGTAGTGTGAGATAAACACATAATGACTAAAACTTTTATTTCGATAGGCCATGTCCCCTAGGTTATGATGGTAATGGAAGTAAAATTTGTGTTCAGAGTCAGAAGCCACATTGTCGATCATATAGTGCGTTCGAATAAGAAAGCGAATTTCCTGCGTAATGATATCACAAAAAGTTCTACTTTTATAGAAAGTCAGACAATTGCACCGCTATTGCTAACGGTTTATCATTCCAAAATTTTTGCTTTCATACTTACTTTTATTTGAAAGTGAGCAAAACGCTAAAAAAATCATCGAACACGTCTTCAGTCAGGTAATGCATCGTATATCCCGTATTTCGGATTCAAATTCGAAATTTGAAAACATTGTTATGTCGAAGTTAGTCACCTTGCGCTGATTGTAATCAGCCATAAATATCAGCCCATTGCCTCCTAACAAATCAAGCTAACAAAAATCTTAACACTAAAGCAATGTGCTGATAAAATCAGCGGACGGTATTTTTCTCCTACAAAAATTTACCGCTGATGAATACTTGCTTTCTAAAAATGTCCTATAGAATAAATGTAGCATCTAAATCGTTAGGTTGATGAATTCCGCTGATACAAATAAAAACTATCTTGAAAGAATTGATTTCAATTGGTTTAGATAACGAAACTAAGAAAATAAATGAGAGCTAAAACGAAATAATGATGGATGTCAGTTAGGTGGAAACAAATTGGACACGTAAAGTTTACCTTGCTCTACTCATAATCAGAATTTACATTGTTGGGCATTGTAGCAAAATTTGTATTAAGTCATTACATCAATTATATTTTTGGAAAATGAGCGCTTAGCTCTATTGTTCCATGGTGAACTTCAACGGAAGCAAAACGTATGAACACTATGTTGTCCAGAATATGGACTCCGGCACCCAATCAAAAATTTTTAGCCACTGCCCTACAGATGGCTGTAAAAATATTTTTTGTCTTTTCCCTCTAGTACTCATAAAACTGCAACTCAATGAACTTCAAATAAAATTACTCGTTTCTTTGAAGAATGTAACCAGCAATATTCGGCTAGTAAAAACAAATATTTTTTCTGTTTGTTTGAAAATTGAAATTTTATTTTTCGAATTTTAGCTCCTTACAGATTGAAAATCGGGAATAGTTCCCAATGTATTACTAATTCCAATAAGTATTTCTCCGAAATTTGAAACAATATTTATGTGATTACAAAGTACACCTCTGTAGATACCACTTATGCAACCAACTGCGAGAATCAGCAAAATTACGGCAAGTAATTTTAGTATAGTCGCAGCCAGCAAATGCAACTAAATAAAAAATAGAATTAGAATTTCTTGACAATGCTTCTGTCCTCAGTAAAATAAATAATTTTTTGAGTATAATCATGCAAACAGCCGAACCACAAATTGCTGTCCAAAATGTAATATATTGCATTGTTTTTTAATTTGATTAGTTTTATACAATAGGTATCTTACAAATGATCATGCTCATCTTTTCGAACTGTCCGAATTGATATTATATGCTGACCATGCAGCATTTCTCCAACTTTGACGATTTTCAATTACATAATTCAGCTAGTGATATACAGGCAAGCAGAGATTCAACTGTTCTGTAAAATTCAAATAAGGACATCTAAGTTTATTGTATATATAGTTAAGGCAAACATATTCAAGTGGAGCTTACTTATGTTCCATATTATTTGCAAAAATAATAGTATTATGTGCAAGTTTTGTAATACTATGTGTTTTCTAAACAGATTTTTGTTTTGTCTTAAAGGAATTATCTGACTGCTCGAAATTGTAAAGTAGTCTATTATATTCGATAAATTAGAAATTTCGATTCAGCAGTTTTTTTAAAATATATTTTTTGAAAGAAAGTTACTGTGTCCCAGGTTATTCCCTAAGAATTTTCTTCCAAAATAAACATTTTTAGTTAGTTGCATCTTTTTTATATAGTCTACCTTAGCTAATGATTTTGAGAACCTGATTTACTATTTTTAAATTTTGAGAAATCAAAATTTATTCTTAGAGTCGTATAAAAAACTTGTTCAGAAAGTAGTTGTTAAATCAACAAGTTCCATTTAGATATCCTTTTTTAACATGCTGTATACTGACTAGAATGTTATATTAGAAGTTTTGAAGTTAACAATTGTTTATAATTTGCATTCATACACTCAAATATTCTGCATACACATGCATAGGGCTAACCAGATATCAAGAGAAATAGTGATGGAACTTAATCTGGTCCAGCAGCCTCTCAACCTAATCTAAGATAACTACGCTCTTTCATCTTATTCAGTAAGTCATAATGGTTTCGTCCCAAAGTAGATGTATCTGTAATAATGAAATCTGTCAGAAGAGCTGTTAATAGAGACTTTGATCATTATAAACTGAACCAATGCACTTGATTCTATAACTTCAAGAACCGCCCGGAGTTTTCTTAATAGAAATCCATTCACAAATCATATCAGCTACGTTTCTAAGAACTGTGGGCGGTGTCTTTAGATGTAGAGTAGGATGAGGGATAAACGATGAACAAAACAGGAAACCACAGTTGAGAATTTAATTAATTTAAATTAACTCAAAGTAAAAATAATAATAATAAATGAATTATTATAAAAAATAATAAATCGATTGAAAATGATGAGTAGATGAGGAGCACCGAACAGTCCGGAGTCTTGAGTATGAATGGTCTGGCCTCAAGGCCAGACTCTCTCCACCACACTCACCACGCACCAAACAACAACTCTCTCTCGAATCTTCCATCCCGGGAAGATTCGAGTACAACTCCCATATTACCCCTCTTCTCGGGAACATTGTGACCTCACAATGGTAATAAAAAATAATGTGAAAAATAAACAAAGGGTTATATTAGAAATAGGAGAAAAATAAACCAATTTACTTTAAATTATGAAAAATTAAGAAATTTAACGGGGAATTCAAGGGTTTTAACGGGGATATTGGAGTTTTAACGGGATATCGGGATTTTAACGGGGATATCGAATGTGTGGAATGTGATCTGGATGAAAATTCAGATCGCCGTGCGTGTGTCCGACCTGCTGACAACGGAAACAGACAGTTCTTCCCTCAAATGTGTAGATATGCGATTTTAGGATTCTTCTCGGCGGCTGACGTGGAAAAAACGGTGGAATCGCAGGTGCTGAAATTGGCTGCGGAGCGATTTGCGGTAGAACGATTTCGGTCCGCTTAACCGGTGATGGTGTCCTTGGTCGCGATTCCCATACTGGTTCTCGCCGCTCAGCGCGTCTGGCCGGAGTGGATTTGCCGGTCTTCCTGATTCATATTTCGGATAATTCTGAAATGCTTTAATGACTCGCTGAGGGTCTGAAAGTTTACCCGGGTTACGGAGAACCAGGTGACTAGGAATTGCAGCTGCCGATGTTGAAGTTGCAGCTGGCAGAACCGAGTATCTAGCCGAATTTGTAACCAATCCCACTGGAGAAACGTCCCAAACCGAAACAGTCGGGGCAAAACCGACTTTCTGCGCCATCGGGGTATGTCGAAGGCGCCGCGTAGGAAGCGGCTCCTCGACCTTCTCGATTCTTTCCGCTACCGGCGTGACTCGGCGGAATCTTTTTGGAAACGCAATCCGACACGGGGACACACGATGGGGACCACTACAAAAAGGAGAACGCGAGCGACGAGGATTGGGAACAAAAATTTCCGAGGCCAAAGTACTAACGAATGGAATTGGAGTCGGAGGTGGGGTTGGCTCCCTAAGCAATTCCTCCAGTTCACCCACTTTAACCAAAAACTCTCCCAACACTTCGACCTCATCCGGTCCCTTCGGAGAAAGGACGACATCGTCCGACAACATATCGTCCGACAACATATCCTCCTCCTTGACCAAATCCAAATTAATCAAATCCATGTCAATTTTCAGATCGGATTCCATTATTCTGAAAATTGTAATGAATCGACGCCGGCGAGGAATTCTTAGTCAAATAAATATTTCGCTTTCCTAAGTACACGCATGGATGGAAGGATCAACGGACGGACGCACATTGTTGTGGTTGTGGATCCTTTAGGGGTCCTTCCTGATGATTTTGAAGGATGATGGTGGAGTGATCCTGTGGAGCNTGTTGTGGTTGTGGATCCTTTAGGGGTCCTTCCTGATGATTTTGAAGGATGATGGTGGAGTGATCCTGTGGAGCGAGGTAGCTGGGTCACCAGGTCACCATTACTTTCTTTAATTTATATTTAAATAATAATTAATTAATAAATTAATCAAAAACTTNGGGTCACCAGGTCACCATTACTTTCTTTAATTTATATTTAAATAATAATTAATTAATAAATTAATCAAAAACTTTCAAAAATGGAGGAAAGCAGCGAGGCTGTTTATTCCTCTGTTCTTATATTCTGACTGGGCGTTGTCTATGGANTTTCAAAAATGGAGGAAAGCAGCGAGGCTGTTTATTCCTCTGTTCTTATATTCTGACTGGGCGTTGTCTATGGACAACGCCACAAACTTTATATATCATATATATTAAAGAATTGGTATATGTATATATCCTAACCTAAGGAGGGTATTATTTAGTGGAGAANTATATCATATATATTAAAGAATTGGTATATGTATATATCCTAACCTAAGGAGGGTATTATTTAGTGGAGAAAGGAAAGATGATGAAGAGTTGGCTTCTTCTTGTTCCTGGTCTTGTTGTTTCTTGAGATGAGGGAAACAGCAACACAGGAACGGGGTGATGAGGACGATGACGAGGGAACTCATGTTCTCTCAACATGATTAAAAGTCTAGCAACATATAGTGCCTCTACTAACAGAATAATTTTATTTTACCTTTAATACGGCAAGAACTAGGTGGAATTGTGGCTATCGCGTGAGAATAATCAGAATTAGAAGACGCTAAACCTGGACACCAAGAAATCTGAAACTGTTAACAAGTCACCTACTTACAAGTCACTTACTTTACATTTATTCAGCACCAATATGCTTAACTATGTATAGTCAAGTCACTTGGCACAAGTTTTCTTCAAAAGAACATGTATCTATGGTAATTATATAGCTATGGTGTTCGATTCTGTGATGTATGTGTGTATCATGATAATACGCTTACATTTTGAAAATCAAGCTGGAGCGCGCAGTCTTTAGAAAGGTTGGGATAAGTATTAATGATTGGAGGTAATCTCAACGCTAGTTCAAATTCAATTTGCTATATGGTGTAAAGTACCCTACCGATGTCCGTTTTCATAATCTGTGGCCACTACATCAAAGTAAAACTGAACATTTACTCACATTTGTTTCGGTGTATTTGAATATACAATTATATACTACGACGAGGGACAATTCTATTAAGACTGTCTATCATAAGATATCAATAATGCCATAAAAACATGTCGCCAGCAACCATTCGAGTATAAAGGGACTCATTTCACTCTCCAAATAAGAATTACGAATCATAGTAGTAGCAAATGGTGACCATTATCATGTAATGAATGGTTTAAACAAGTCGTTTGTTCAGATGTATATTATTAGAAAAGGGTACAGTAAGGGTTGATGGAAAGGAGAAAATCAAGTGCTGCGATAGCAAGTTAAAACAATATGTACATCCTTTGATATTTGCGTAGGTCGTCAAATGTCTACAGATCCTATCAATCAACAATCTACTGCAATCCAGCTTATCCAATTGAAACACCGAGGAGTATAGCAGAACTTGTGTATATTTTGCAAAACGCAATGGCAAATCGTTTAACCGTAAAAGCTATTGGATCCCTACACTCCGTTACAGATATCATTTGCACAGATGGAATTCCTATTTCCATGTCCAATTTTAATTCAGCAGTCAACAACAAGGACGGAACGGTTACATTGGGAGCAGGGTTGCAACTACAGGAAGCCATGGAATTTATGCAATCTCAGGAACTATCACTGAAAATGGTACCAACATATGGTAAAATATTATTGTACTTATTATTCATAACCAAAAGTAAAACTTATTAGCTTGCATCAGGACGGATATAAATATAACACAATATAATGTTTTGTAACTCAAGTCACTGATTTCATATTTCTTTCGAATGCTTGATTTTTGAAAAAAAGAAAAAACCAGAAATTAGGAATTTTTAAAGATCTTCCTAAGTGTCTTCTTATTGAAATCAAAAATGAAAACTTTTTTTTCTATTTTAGGAAACAAAATTATTCGCAATGTTTTCTTTTCGTTCTAAACAAAACTAAAGAAAAAGAAAAACGTATGGGAAAGTTTTCCCGCATGTTGTTTGCTTTCTCTCGTTTAGAATATCATCTGTGTGATTAGGTCTCTCGTGAGTGACCCATTCAGACTTTAACTCAATCAGTTTTAGTCAGCTTTCTGAATAGTATTTCTATATATAAGTTACCGTCCTCTGCACTTTATACGTGATCTTATTTCAAACTCATAAAAAATTGTAATATTTACGCCATCTATAGACAGACCGTAAGATTATATAATAGTTGGAAAACTGAACGCTAACATGAATCTATGAGGAAATAACCACCATGGCCTTTCTGCTAGTTTTTTTTCGAGGTGGCAACAAAATTCACTTGGAAGGAGGCAATCAGTCATTAGTCGCCTACAAAATTTTTACCCAAACAGAAAATGTGTAAATAATTTATTGTGACAGTTTAGTCATCAAGAGTTATACTTAGATGTGCATCATAGGACTTACTGGGTCATTATTGGAGTCACTGTGTGACTTTCATTGATGAAACAAATGGGAGTCACAAATCAGAATTGTTTGAAATGAGTCTTGAGGAAGCCAGTTTATGAATACTAGGCTCCTAACGTACAGCTCCCGCCAAATTAATCCGGGCCTTCTTTCTCCGTCTTTCACCAAAAACTACTTGGGGTAGGCGCGTTCCCCGTAGATACGGCGCACAAAAATACAGTGTGGAAAATACGGCACCGAGATTACGGTGCCGAAGATATGGCGCTTAGAAAACTAATATGTTGTTGCTGATCACAAATATGCAAAATTATTTTATCAGAAATGTATAGAAAAAAAGTTACGAATTTTTGAAATGTCAAAAAGTTGAGAGCTTTTTCTTTGCCTATGAGTTGATGTTATATGTTATATGTATATATATCATTCAAAAACGTAACAAAACCGTTTTAGCATAATGTTTTTCGTGATTGCGCAAGCAACGAGTATGTTATCTTCCCCCCGCGGACCGGGTCTAAAGGACCCGGAACGCCATAACCCTCGCGACATAGTTAATGAGGAATGGAATAACATATCAATACTGATTTTGTGTTTTTCATGTTAGTTCGAGGTCTGTATGATCCATATTTCATGCACCGTATTTTCCAAGTGCCGTATTTTCCATGCGCCGGATTTTTCATGCGCCGTATTTTCCCGACACCGTAACTTCGGTGCCGTATTTTTGGTGCCATATTTTCGGCGCCGAAATTTCAGCACAGTATTATCCGCGCTGTATTTTCGTGCGCCGTAATTTCCTGCGCCAGTATTTTCATAGAACCGCGTAGACGATACACAATTAAGACAATGGAAGTGAAGTTAATTTTATGATTATAAAATATCTGTTTTGATTAGATATAGGCTAATGCAAAACAATGGAGCAAAGGAGAGAGGCAGAGAGAAGGGTGATTGGGCAGGTTCTCTGTTGAGTGAGATGGAATAGATGTAAGGGGTCATTCCTCCATTTGGTTTTTACTCTCAAACCATGAATTAGAATTAGAGATTGGCATATCGTCACAAAAATATAGTAGAGTTACAGATAGAGGGGTAGGCAGGTTCTTTGTTCAGAGAGGTGGAATAGATGCGAAGATATCATACTCCATTCCTCTACTTTGAGTTTTCTCCCTCCTGCTGTAAACTAATTTTGCTAAAATGTTTTTTCAAACACACGCTAACTTCAATCCTTCCAACTTTTGCTGTCTAAATCTTTTTTATGAAAGCGACTTGCTACAACCTGGATTAATCTGGTGGCCCTGTATTATGTCTAAACATAAAACAACTCGATAAGAACCGACCCGTATTTTAATTTTGGAGACGTAGGAATCATTGTTGCAATCCGTTTCATTTCGTGGCTCCCATTAACATGATTAGATGGCTCTAGGACACATGACTATACACTTCACGCACTCAGGAACCAGCTTGTCAAAATATCGCTGAGTAAGCATTCTCATTTATTACAATGTGAAACTCAAAAAAAGGTGAATACTGTTCTACAAATCACATATTATACTTCTTCTTTGATGTAAATACTAAATGTAGCAGGTCAGTAATAGTGAAGGATTGCTGGTGCTAATTTTTTGAGTCTAGTGCCTATACATTTTTGCTATCAAAAACATAAATAAGTGGATGCTCTTAAAGCCTGACAAAACAAGAGGTTGGAGTGATTCGAAAATGATGGCGAGCAATAATTTTCGCCAAGACAGAAATATATTTTTATGCAATGAACGTGAGAAGTATGCACACTGAAGCGCATAAACATGGGTACATGGAAAAAGTTTTAACTCAAAAATGTGCGTAAAAAAATTTTAGGAATGCGACCTCTCATCTCATTCTCTTTACGACCATGTACCCATGTTATTTCGCTTCTATATAAAGTTATTTAAAATTTAATTCATCAAATTTAAAAAAATCTTTCGAAATTCTGAAATAAGTATTAAATTTTTGATCAAATTTATGTAAGTTAAGGTTTGACATAGCTAATGTTGAAAAAAAAAGTTTACTTAAAGAAAAAAAACTCTTTTTTTATTTTCAAACCTAAAAACACTTTGAAGACCTAAAATATTGTTCTCAACCTTGTTTATTGCCATTCGAGTTCCATTAAAGTACACGTTACATGCAACCCATCGTTCCAACTAGGGATTGCAATTGAAGACCGTCCCCGATCAGGGAATCGGGGATTTCGGGGAAATAGATTCCCTGGAAACGACGGGGATCCCCGATCGGGGAAAATAACATCAACATAATAGAATTAAGTTGTGTTTCTTCTTTTTGTTATTTGTTTAAAAATTTTTTTTCATAATAATTATTTTTTTTCACAAAAGTTTGTTGTGAATGGTGAAATGCAAAAAAAAAAATCGGGGACCGTCGGGGAAAACGGAGTTTTCCCCGTCCCCTTTGTCGGGGCAATTTCCCCGCCAATTGCAATCCCTAGTTCCAACATACTGTGCCAGTACATAGCATTCGTAAGCTTGTAATCGCAAGTAAAAACAATTCCAAGACACATTGATTGATTCAACAGATTGGTTTTTCAAATATAACAAAATCATATTGCTTGGAACTTGAATCTATCGCATTAGCTCTGTAGCTCAAGAAACCAATAGCGGAGTAATTATAAACCGGCCGTAACTGAACAATTCAAATCTTCATCTACAATGACACTTTATAATATGAGTGGGTTAAACACACGGCAGTAAATGCAAATTCATCCCAACTAGAGAAAACGGGGTAGTCGAATAGTCAAACCATAGCGGTTGGAGAACAAATTTACATAAAGTATCGTATATAAATAATTAGTCCTATCCGTCAACCTAACAGCTAATGCATTTTTATATCTGGGGCTAAAAATATATTGAGAGATATCAACTTGAAAAAAAGCTTTGACTTGAATATAGGTAAGTTTCATTGAAATGGCGTACAATTAAAAAATTGTTTTAAATCGTTTGCAGGGGGGATTACAATTGGTGGTGCAATTGCAACGGGAGCACATGGTTCGTCTCTCAAACATAGCGCCTCAATTTCGGACCAAGTTGTTGGAGTTACAGTTGCACTTGGCAACGCGTCGGTAGTCAAAATCACAGATCCAAATGAACTCGACGCCTATCGTGTTCATCTCGGACTGTTGGGAATAATTATCAGCATTACAGTTCAAACGGTGCCACTCTTCAAAATGACCATTAAAAACACAATTTATCCAGACTCATTTCTTTTAGATGATCCTATACAAAAACTGGCATACCAATATGATATGTTCCAAATTTGGTGGTTCCCAACTGCCCACCAAGTCATTGTTGCAACAGGGAATTACACTTCTGTAAAAACCAGAGGAAGCGCATATACAAACTTAGTGACTAGTGCACCACCATCAACTGTTACATTTATTACTGCAGCACTTGAATTACTTCAGGCAACAAAAAATACCGTTGGAATGTGCGCTATGGCTTCCCTAGTTAAACACTCATTGGTTGATAAAGTTTTATTCAGAGAACCCATTTATACAGAAGATGGATTATCAGTACTAAACCCTGCAACCGGCTACTCCTGGAAATTGCAATCTAATAGATGTAATAGTGTTGGTTTTCGAAAATGCTTTTGGAACAATGGCCCCAAGCATTCTCTGCTTCAGGAAGAATCCGCTGTAGCATTCGACATTTCTCAGTTTCATGGGGTGATGCAAATGATCAGAGAGGTTTTAAAGGAGTACAATGCGTCATTTGAACTGAATGGATTATTTATACGATTTGTCAAATCCTCGTCTGCTTTAATGGCAATTTTTACCGGTCGAGACACATTCATCATTGAATGGGCACCGACAATGAGACGCGATCCATTTAATAGAGCTAAACATGGAATTACTGCTTATCAAACAATTCTCCAGCAAATGGTAAATCTTAAATTCTGCCTAAGTCATTTCATTTAGGTTAAGTGGTTAGTAAGGAATGTTTTGCCATTTCTGGTAGTTGATTTTATAGCCGAATGATACTAGAGGGTGAGTTGAAATCTGGTAAAATGGTTTAAAATCAATAACTGCGGAGATTAATTTCAATTCGTTGTTATTGAAAATATTTTTAAGTTGATATTTCAATACTAGAATTAGAATTGATATTAGGAATATTGGAGTTGTTTAATAGCGCTTCAAGTAGATGGTGACTATATGGTAAACTTCATTTCATACGTCAGATGACACATTCCCGTCAGTGGGTTGGCGTAGAGTAATTTCATCATTCGTCACAAATTTAACTTTGTAACAAGATTTTTAAAGGCTGTATAAACTCGCATTCATATTCAATGAAGTGTACTTTCAAAATGGAACTTCTTTAACGTATAAATAAAATAGAAAATAAGAATATGTGTCTAAACACAGCTTACGAACGTTTGTTGCAACGAAATGTTTATGGTAACTGATAGAAATTCATGCCAACCTAGAGGTAAAATTCCTAATCCGACCTTTAACATGAGGTTTACTTTAGTTACAATTCGGTTGTATTGCCAGCACAGTTTCAGCGTTTTATGTAGACGATCAGCTTCAAAATATACCATCGTCACTGATGTCGAGAGTTATTAATTTTTGAATACTTATACCATATTTCAATTCACGCTACATAATATCAATAACTTAAATGAAAAGTCTCACTTGTTGCATTAAATGTTGCTATGATAAAGTAATCTAAAATAGATTTTGGAAAATCAGTTGTCACACAACCGTTTTTCAGAAAATGGCGATCTAGAAAGTCAAAATATGAAGACAGTATGAACGCTTGTGAACAAGATTAAATTCTTCGTCACATTTTCATTTTGGAATTTGAAGTAGTATTTATCATTTGAAAATAACTTTAGGCTATTGTTGCTTCCATTAAAATGATGTGGAAGTTCTTAACATCAGTTTGTATTTCTGAGAACAATAAACAATAAAGCGATGGGATCTGAATTAAACACATTGTGTTTAAACCGGGTGAATGATTTTCTCCAGAAGCAATCGAGTCCTTGTGAAAGATACTATTATTATAAGGCTTCCTATTGCCAAAAGTTCCTACTGGAAATATTCCTAGTGTAAAACTTATTATCACNGAATGATTTTCTCCAGAAGCAATCGAGTCCTTGTGAAAGATACTATTATTATAAGGCTTCCTATTGCCAAAAGTTCCTACTTGAAATATTCCTAGTGTAAAACTTATTATCACAAAAGTTCCTACTAAAATTGTTCCTACTGGCAGAAAATTCTTAACGGTAGAATATTCCTCCTGTTAAAAACGTTCTACTGCCAAACTTATCAACATATTGCTTTAAAAGATTTTTTAGTTAAAGTTATAATATTATGATATTAAAATTTCATATAGAATTACAAGTCAAAATATCAAATTATATAAACAGGTTGAAATGGAATGTAGTTTAAGCATTTCGCAAGAGCACAACGCGAAATTGTTTTGAGAGAAATCACTTATATTTAGTTCCAACACCTCCTTCTCTCTCTCTCTTCCTTTTACTGTAACTCAACAAAATCGAACTTTTTCATAAATGACGGATAGGTGATTTAAAATTTACAAGTTATATTTAATTTTAAAGTTCAATTTAGAGTTAATACAAAAATCCTGTCAGAAATGTGCTAGAAAAAGTTTCTTAGCATTATACTTCAATAAACTCCAAATGAGTCGTGAACGACGTAAGACATCACATTGACGCCACGAGTTGAAGCAAACGAAAGATATAGAGTATACTAAACCGACGGCTAGTTGATGAACTTTAATTTCTGTTACACTTTGCTCCTCTTTAATTTTGTCAATAAAAGCCCAAATGGGAGGATGATACAAAGAAGTTAATTACATCTTCGGTGCAATCCTCCTTATTACGTTGAAGTCCGTGTTGCTAGTCAAAAACCAAACTTTGCCAACAGGTTAAATTAATGAAACTCATGTAACAACCTCTAATGAATTACTAGAAAATTTTTACTTGAATCTTAACTAAAATGGCAAAACTGAAATGAACCAAGAAGTTAAGGAATCATAATCAAGACTATTATAATTATAATTATATTTCAAAAGTTAAGGAAAGAGATAGATTAGGAGGAGTAAATCTAAAGAAACCTAAAATAGATTACGACAAGAGATAAACTAGAAACAATATAATGATCTTTTGCGAGTAAAATAAAAATTAGCTAAAAACAATATTTTAAAATTATCAGTAGAATAAATGATTAAGTATCATCAATACCTGTAGTACGATTGTACAAGGAGGAAATTTCTACCGGTAGGAACATCTTGCTAATAAGAACATTTGCACTAAGAACTTTTGTAACAAGAATTTTTGGAATAGGACCATTTGCTTTAGATACATTTGTAGTTGTAACTTACACGCGCTACCAAGCAATCAGGGTTCATTCACTCTTCATTATATAAAATATTTCATTCATTATGTTTTTGAAAATTTCAGTTTTTTCTTTTCTAAAATGTGAGATTTTCAAATTATTCAGTACCTGATTTTTTATCAAGATGCTGCAAGATATAACTAAAATTAAAAAAGAATTGTTGGATATACCAATATAATTTGATTTATTTCAATTTTTAAAGTTTATTTTGACATTCTTGCTATTATGTTCGGTGTAATGGATATTTGTAAGGAAACATTTGGAAGATATTTATAAAATTATTTTCAAATTTTAAATAGACGTAGCATATAGTGAAAAAACAATTTTTTTTAATAATGCCAACCTTCGCCGGGTGTTTACAGGTTGTGTTTGCATGGTGGCTTGAATTAAATATTTTTACCAAGTATTCATAAATCCTTATGTATTTAAATACTATTTTCAATGGTTTTACAGAATTACCCACTGCTGCAAATTTAAATAACTTAGATGTTAGCTGAGTACAATAAACCTCGTATAATGCGAACTGCAAGCGACCGGATTATTTGGTTGGCGGTAGCCGAGGTTTGACTGTTGCGTAAACGCAACAGCTTACTACTACACTAGGTTTATTGTACTTTAAATTGAAAAATTATCGAGGGGATAAAGGCATAGGCAAATATATTCTTGTCTTATACTGTGTGCAATTTCATCTTTTGAAAGAGTTCCAAAGAAGATTTCGTAGGTAGAACTAATAATATTAATTTCCGCTGCAGAGAGAAGGAAGAATATCTTCTAACTCTCAGTAGACATAACCGTAATTAAACAAGTCCGACGAGTGGCGTAAATAAACGCCCTAATATGAGCGTAAAATCAATGTTCTAAATCCAAACGACATATACAGATCTCATCAAATGGTGTGATGACATTGGAAGACCTTAAAAAAGTTTTAGGAGTGGGGAAACTCGAACTGGGATTCAGCTCTCTATCTTTTTTTGTACAAACAGTTGAGTTACCGGTGTATTTCTACACTAGACCATGGGTCTCTGCCTTCTAATCTCATTACTGAGATTTTAACTATTATATTTTATTAAATCTGGAGATGAAAGTCTGGGTTGGCTATGTGATGGTACGGTTATCTCCTTATCTAACCACTTATGCCATACAGAATGTTTCAGTCGCTGTAAGCCAACATCGTATAAGATGTTCGTTGCCAACCTTGTTAAAACCAATTGATTTTTGTACTGGAATCTCGAAAAAAAAGTGGCATTCAAATTTTCAATCTCCGGCTGCGGGCCTTGAAATCTTATTAGTACTAACAGAAAGGTTTATTACCAATTCGATGTTTTCTGTTGTCTGAAAATTGCACTAGAATATTGGAACTTACATTTTCAAAACAACTATTTTGTAAATTTATTTTACTAAGGAAACTCCACCAAAAATAGAATAATTTCGGAAAAATTATTTAGTGCTGTGGAAAAAATTCTGTATCGCCCGGTGGTTAGATGTGACGAGACTCATACTCTAACAGTAGCCAAGCGAGGCTTTAATCCCCAGAGACAGTGACAAGTATGAGTAAAAACTCTCCTTGCGAGATAAAGAGACCCATGGTCCAGTGTAGAAATACACAGGCTACTTTACTTTTTGTCTCACATAAGATGGCGAGCAGAATCCCGGTTCGAGTTTCCCCAATCCCGAGACTTTTTCAAAGTCTTCCAGGGTTCTCACCCCGTTAGTTAGGTTATCTCTTTAGTTATTAATAATCTGGGCGTTTGAATTTCCGCCATTTGCCGAATCCGTAGAAAATTAAGTTTAGGTGTACTGGGTTAGAGGATACAGTAGGCTATTGAGAATGAACACTGGAGACCAGTGTTATTGGGAAGGGGGTTCTGTGGAAAGGATTCTGTATCGCCCGGTGGTTAGATATGAGGAGACTCGTACTCTAACAGTAGCCAAGCGAGGGTTTAATCCCCAGAGACAATGACAAGTATGAGTAAAAACTCTCCTTGTGAGATAAGGAGACCCATGGTCCAGTGTAGAAATACACAGGCTACTCTACTTTTTGTCTCACAGTGCAGAGTTGGTTTTTGGTAAATTTCGAATGAAGAATCACTTAGGGTCACCTAGTTAGGAAAGTTGCATTCCGGCAAATAAATTGAAGTTTCTTATTTAAAATCCAAACTCCAAAATATTTTAAACTGACATCAGTTGACAACATAACACTGCTTAATTGGGATGTATACATTGCAAAAACCAATTAAAGATTTGGTCAATCGTGAGATTATTCTAAACCAAGTAGGATAGTGTAGGATAAAACTGAAAGTCATAATGAAGTGACTACAAACTGGAATACAAGCCATCCTAACTCAACCCGTAATTGAAGTTACTTGCAAGCAAAGATTCTTAATTACAATCAATTGAGAAAAGATTCGGTCCTAGAAACTGACATCTAATTCATTTTTCATAGGGATACTTTAAAAATAAAGTTTTAAATCAAGACAAGTTGAAAGCTGAGCAAATAAGATCTTGTCTTACAATTTCTCATCTCAATAGTTGTTTAATAAATTTGATGTAACCATAAATATCAGCTTAATGTTGGCATGTGTGCCATTGAATGTTAAATCTAAAACCCCCAAATATATCGTAGCAAGTCAAGTTACTATATTCTTCTTCAAAAAAATATTGTGATGCAAAGAAGAGGAATTAGCGGATTTATTAGTTAACAAGTGGCTAATTTATAAAAAGGTCAACTATTTTTGTATCCACATCTGGTAAGTTTCACCTATGGTTTTGCGCTTTTTATTCTTTCCACTCTTTTTATTTCAATTTTCCTAATCTCAAGTATCCCAAACCGATATATCTAGGGAATCATATTTTCTTTTCATCTAACTTTGACTTTTCAAAAATTATGTGCAAAATGTAAGGCCGCAAAATATTCTTAAATAAGATTGTCTATCTTCCATCTAAACTTATATTATTACATAAGTGTGTCTTACTTTTTTATTACTCACAAGGTAGTGTAATTTGTGAGTAGAAATAATGATCGCTCAGCAATTGCCTTACGAAAGGTAGTAAAATCAGAATTGGGGTAACAATATATGTAATATGTAGCACTTTTAGATTTTAACAAATTTATTATGCATACTTACTACAGCAGAGTCAATGTGATAAGAATTATAAAATAATTGAAGATTTTTTATATGTCAAATTTGTAAGCAACAATTTTCTTAGTCGAAGGATGTAAGGATTTGTATAGATAAATCACGTGAAAACCTAGCAAAATAGGCTTTAACCTGCAACATAATTACTGTGTAAAAACATTTTCAAAATATTGAATTAGGATTAAGTATAACTACCTACCCTACATTAACCGCTTATAATTTGAAAAGTTAGTCAACAATCCTATATTCTGTATTAGATGAACATCTAATTGAACAGAGTTTCATGAATATTTTTATTTTCAGGTCAATAATTATGGCGGTCGACCACATTGGGGAAAGAATGGACTCTATTATTTTACTCGATCTGTCTTGGCCAGAACAACAACCAATAGACACAAATTTACAGATGTAATGAAAAAGAGTGACCCTAATGGACTATTTATGAATAAATTTGGATCCAGGATTTTAGGAGTATCTGACGCCATGGACATAGATCCACGTGTTAAGCATTGTGCTCTCCAGGATTATTGTATTTGCGGCAACAACAAAAACGATTGTGACCCTAAGCAAATTTGCCTGCGAGTGAAATCTGTTTCAGTGTGTGCAAGTTCAACTATATCTCAATCTCGGTTACCTAAAAAATAAAGACCAATTGTTTCTTAATTTACGCATAATATGTAATGACAATTGAAGCAGCAACTGGAAGAATAACTATCAGATTTGTAGAATTCAAGATTAAATAATGTTTGATTGCTTAGAGTAAAAGTGAACTTTATAGATGAAAGTTTGTAAAAAATATAAAAATCTCTGCAAGAACATCAAGTGTCCGGCTACTCAACGTATAGCGAGGCTCCTAATAAAAGTTATTTGTAAACTGCCATTTGAATTTGCCACAAACTGGTGCATGGGCAAAAGAGATTCTAAAAAATCTTAACAGCGCAAAGTAGGTGGAATCATTGAAATATTTGGCCAAAATTCCAATTTTTGAAAACAGGAATGTTTAAGTTTTGTGAACCCAGACTTGTTACCTAGACCGAAAAGGATCTTTCCCCAAGTTTTCTTTAGAATTGGTTCAATAAATTCCGAATAATTTAAATTCAACATATAAAATTTCTACATAATGCTTATCAGTGACACTTCATTCAAAATATCCACCAATATTCGCGGAATTCTGTGTAAACAAAAGCTGATTTATTATCACCATAAAATGCTTATTCTATGTAGCTGCCATTGGCTGCCGGTTCCGCTTAATCGCTGAGCTATAAAGAGTCAAATTTGTAATAAAACGTGAAACCTAAAGAAAACCGCTGAAAAATATTGACTTCGTAGTTTCAAAAACATGAATTTGGATTTTTAATTCTACCGAGTCCCTCACACCACGAAACAGTTGCAAATCCTTTCATAGCTGAAAAATTAATGCTTCGTAACTCAAAGAATTGAAACCCTAGGGCTGCGCTTATTTATTAATTTTAGTCACAACGTTCAGGTCGCAAATATTCTTTTCGTCGAACTCCATACCATTTTTGCTTTCATTTTCCAGTCAAAAATAGACACCCGACCATAACAGTTTCAAATGCATTCTGATTGTCTCTGGTAAGTGAACTAATGGGTCTGAGCCTTCCCTTCTTCCATTTTTTGCTAAGTATGAGTCCTTTTTCGATCTAAGTCACCGCCCGTGAAAATTTCACAAATGAGCACTGATCCTCATTATTTTATAAAAGACTTATTACTAATAGTTTTGCAAAAATTTAAGAATCATACGAACACAAAATTTATACTAATTCTTTTTGACATATGCCTTCCTTTTCATCGGCAATTACTATTGCAGAACCAAAAACTAAGTACCATGCGTGTGCGTAAAGTTTTACGAACTGACTTTTTGGCTTACCGAATTGTTGGTACATTTGAATAGGAATTCCTTGGTTTCAAATTAGTACCCAAAAAATTCAGTAAAGCGATAAGTCAGTTCGTGAGGTTTTACGCATACGCATGGTATTTAGTTTTTGGTTGTACAATACCACCATGCACTAGCGAACTTTGTTTCAAAATTTGCTGTCTTAATAAATTCCAAGAAGAAATAATTTTTTTAGCAAAATTTTGCCTACAGCATATTCTACTTTCATCCAAAATTCTTAGAATGTGTAACAGGGAGACGGCACCGTAAATTTCATAACCCTTCTACGAACACACTGTCCGTGGTCAAAATCGATTCAAATCAGCCTTGCAGTAGGAAATACGCTTAATCGTACCTAATTTTGTGTGGTTATGCTAGTAATAAGTAAGTTAAATACTTTGATGTTTTTGGCCAAAATTTTCAAAGATTCCACCTACTGTGCAGCGCAAGAAATTTATTATTTTCGCAAGAGTGATGGTTATACGGATATCAAGATTGCAACTTTGGCATTCCAAACATCCGAAAAATATGAGTTTTGTCATCAAAACATTTTTTATTAATTTCATTTGCTTATTAATTTCATTCCGTCTATTAACATCATAAAAAGATAAAAAGTTAGTATTGAAAATAGTAGAATTAAAAAAATTTAATTTTTCTCAAAGACCCCAAAGTCTTGACGGCACTGTGCACTGCGACCATGACGGTAACAACTACGACATGGCCAAAACCTTAAAAGCAAAAAGGCGTTATCAACATGAATTTTATACCACGGTGGTAGTCACGATNCTTATTAATTTCATTCCGTCTATTAACATCATAAAAAGATAAAAAGTTAGTATTGAAAATAGTAGAATTAAAAATATTTTAGACTTCAACAAAAATTTAATTTTTCTCAAAGACCCCAAAGTCTTGACGGCACTGTGCACTGCGACCATGACGGTAACAACAACGACATGGCCAAAACCTTAAAAGCAAAAAGGCGTTATCAACATGAATTTTATACCACGGTGGTAGTCACGATNAACGACATGGCCAAAACCTTAAAAGCAAAAAGGCGTTATCAACATGAATTTTATACCACGGTGGTAGTCACGATCCGCCACGAAGCAGCTAACGGTGCATCGCTGCTTTAGCATAGGCAACTGTAGCTTGAAACACTCCCAGAGCTAAAATATTGTGGCGTGGTGACAATTTAGGGGCTTCGGTTTTGTTGTTAGGATTTACAAGTATTGTTTCCTAATGGTTAATTGTCTAATTCTGGGGTTCATTTGATATGGGTATATGGAACTTTATGGGTTCTGATCTATCCGTATTGCAAAGAGAACCAGAGAATCTACTCTATGCAAACTGCGGAGACTGTGAGTAATCTCTGGGTACTCGGTGTCCACTAACTCTGGGGTATCGGTTCTAAACAGCAGAGACTATGGATGGTACTGGGAAGTTCCACCGAGTCTCTGCTACGGAAGAGAGCGAAGTTGNGTATCGGTTCTAAACAGCAGAGACTATGGATGGTACTGGGAAGTTCCACCGAGTCTCTGCTACGGAAGAGAGCGAAGTTGGACAAAAGGGATGAGCTATAAATATTTTTGGATAAAAAGCCAATTCCATGGACAGCAGACTCTGTTAAACATGGAATTTTGTCATGGTGGAAGGTAATTTTTTTAAATCCATTCCAACAGACTCGTCTCCCAGAATTTTCCCTACCCGAGTTTCACTAAGTACTAGGCCACTGTATTCCGATGAGAATTTATCCTCTGCACGGATTTGAATCAATTTGCTCTGCCCGCCACCTTAAACTCCCAAATAATTGATAATCGTGAGTAGTGATGCCAACGTATAAGACTTATAAATATATATATGCTATAAAAGATATATGTCATGTAAGACAATCTCTACTCATATTTTACGCTATTGGTACATATCGGATCAAAAAAACGAAACGCAACGGTAGTTACCGTTTTGATTTTGGAACAAAATGTTGGCATCACTACTCTTGGGACAAGGAAAAAGGTCAAATCGGTTTGGAAAAAAATTCCAATCGGAAACTATATATACAGGAAGTCATATACTCAAACCTCTCAAAGATGGTGCTCGACTATCTAGCAGCTTCTGGGACTGGTGTCTCTTGTGAAAGAATGTATTCTGGAGGAACAGATCTGGATACTCTTAAGCGAAGACGGATGATCCCTGAAACAGTTCGAACCTGTGTCTAAAATGTTGTATCAAATCAAAGGACGTGAATACCTTTCGTGACTATGTTTTAAGATCAGTTCAAGATAAGATGCTTGGAAAGTTTTAATTATATACTCAATACATTGGACAATAAAATCCAGCCACTGAAAAATTTCTGGACCATAATTGCAGTTTATATTTTTTTTTGGTTTCAGGTTCAGGCGCAGGTTTTCTAATTCAGGTTCAGATTCAAGTTCTTGAACAACCTGAACCTGAATGGCAGTATTAGGTATAGGTTCCTTATGGACCTGCACCTGAAACATCAGGTTCAGATGCAGGTTGTTATGTACAACTTGCAATGCAGGTTCAGGTTCAGGTCCAGGTGCAGGTCCTAGAAAACCCTGTACTNCTTGCAATGCAGGTTCAGGTTCAGGTCCAGGTGCAGGTCCTAGAAAACCCTGCGGCAACTCTGGATGTACAAACATGTACTTTGTTTCTACAGCAACTGCGCTATTTGCCAATTCCACAACCTCGCTCCAATAAAAACACAACTTAATCCAATGGAGCCATCAAGTTTCCCGTTTGACGTTGAAGGTATTGATTTCATATGTTAATTACCAATTACACAGTGACGTAGCCAGTTATCTCTTCCGGTTACTTGTCTTTTGACATGTTTTTTAACCTTTTCATTCTGCCGGTTCAGAAAGCCCTATTCGGGTTCTCGAGCGTGACTTGATCAATCGACACGATTGTCGAATTAAATTTTTTACCGATCAAGGGACATAATTTACTTTCATGGAATTTCCTCATTTCGTTGAGACTCGAAATACTAAGTTAATTCGCACAGCCCGTTACTATCCTCCAGCAAATGGGACCGTAAACATATTCTCGCTAACTTCGTACACGCCAACCAAAAAGATTGTGATCAACACCTATTTTTTTAAACTCTCTCAAAAGTCTTCAAATGTCATGACTCGTGGAGATATGCAAAAAATCCGAAAAAATATTTAAAAAAAAACAGAAATTTTTCGACCACCCCTGAGTATATACTCCAACCAACGATAGCATTTCAACTTCCATAANACCTATTTTTTTAAACTCTCTCAAAAGTCTTCAAATGTCATGACTCGTGGAGATATGCAAAAAATCCGAAAAAAATATTTAAAAAAAAAAACAGAAATTTTTCGACCACCCCTGAGTATATACTCCAACCAACGATAGCATTTCAACTTCCATAATGTGAGGAACATAATCGTCTCGTTAGAAAAGTTTATTTAGTTTAGTATTTGAGAAGTCGCAGTTCGACCCGTGATTGCCGGGTTTATAGTAAATAGCTGTTATTCACTACATATGAAATTGATGAAATGTGATATGAACTGATGAAAACTAGTGAAATACTACCTTTCAGATGTTTTTTGTTACTATGTTACTATACTACCATGTTATCTCGTCACTTATCGCATAATATATACTTTTTCCTGCCCAGGATAACCTCTTCGGTTTGTTGGTTACCTTCATTTGTAAATATCTGACCGTTCTTATAAATTCCAGTGTCGAAATTAGGTTTAACATGTACTAGCAATATAGCTTCGCGTAAGAAGTTAAGAATTTACCTTGATTGTTAAATAAATTTTTAGATTTATATCACTTCTGACTTCAGATTTGAAGCCATATTCAGTTTACTTCATTTGTAAAACCTAAATCAAAAACAACAAAACTTTGCAAACAAAACTTTGTAAAAAAAATTTTGCAAATTTTATCCCATAACGAGTCGTACAAGTATATTTAGTTAAAATATTATCAACAGAGTGTTGTCAACAGAATTAATTAACTTATTTCCCATTTCATTGAGCCGCAAATTATAAAAGTAACGCCATTAATTTTAGCAGCTTTCACCTTGGGTATTTTTCTTTTTCCATAGATTCCTTCACCTTCAAATACTCTAGAGGATTTTTTTAGATCTTATTTCTAACTATTTGACTGAGCTAAGACTGAAAATTTTGTTCAATTTAATCGCATGTTAGAATTTCATAAAATCGTCATTGACTTGAATAAGTATAGACGATCTGTATAAAGCACACACACACGTGAGTTTTCCGTGCTCTTAGGAAGAAAAAATAACAGCTTTATTTTGTTGACAGGAAGTACAAAAGTAAGTGCAATACATATCTTGATCCACGCTGGAGCTCTTGCTGCAACAAATAGAATCCCTGACTTCAAAAGAAGCAATCGCTGATCGTATATTTGATACACCATGAGATTGTAAAATTAGTCTATGTTATGGATTCTCCAATAAATGATAATCAAATCGGTTCAAGGTTAGAAATTAGAAAATTGAAATTGTCGGTGGAAATCCTTACTCTATCGTTGATGTGCTTGAAGAATATGAATTACCTAATTCACATTCACATGACCGAGTTAATGTTTCGTTGAAACTAACCATGATCAACATGCTACTTCAAGTTTAAGGAATTCCCATTTGTTTCCTTAACTATTTAAGACATTTTAAACTAAAAAATAGCAATCTTNTGCACATTCACATGACCGAGTTAATGTTTCGTTGAAACTAACCATGATCAACATACTTCAAGTTTAAGGAATTCCCATTTGTTTCCTTAACTATTTAAGACATTTTAAACTAAAAAATAGCAATCTTGAAGTTATAAATTTATCTATGCTGAAGAACAGGTATAACTATTTATCTTCAAGCAACTCCGCAAACGAGTACAGAAAATGTTTTGCAAAATATTTACTTCTCGACAAATTTTAGGTTTCCAAGCGACTACTTTTTCGCTTAGCTATAGATTACCCCACTTGCATTAGTGTAAAATTTCTTTACACGCATAGTTGTTCCTTTGCATAATGCGCAATACTTGTACAGTGAGTCATTACATTAGTGTCCCTATAGCCGAGGTGTTTTCGTTTTTGTACACTTCTCCCATTCACTCAAATGTCGAAAATGGTGTATACGTACTATAAAGGGACTCGGCTATACGGATACTAATGTATATATACCCTGTACAACTTGCACGTCATTCTCAAAACCNACGTACTATAAAGGGACTCGGCTATACGGATACTAATGTATATATACCCTGTACAACTTGCACGTCATTCTCAAAACCATAAAAAAGTGTATAAATCAAGAGTTATAAACGTACAANAGTGTCCCTATAGCCGAGGTGTTTTCGTTTTTGTACACTTCTCCCATTCACTCAAATGTCGAAAATGGTGTATAGGTACTATAAAGGGACTCGGCTGTAGGGATACTAATGTATACATACCCTGTACAACTTGCACGTCATTCTCAAAACCATAAAAAAGTGTATAAATCAAGAGTTATAAACGTACAAANATACCCTGTACAACTTGCACGTCATTCTCAAAACCATAAAAAAGTGTATAAATCAAGAGTTATAAACGTACAAATACATTGCTAATTTATTTTAGGTATAGAAAAATATTTTTCTAATTCTTTGAACATATGCTAAATCAGGATTCACACCCTGACATTATTCATTCAGTTTGAAAAATATTATGGAATTGGTTTGCCGCTGATCCCATAATCTATTATTTGAATATTCAGAAATAAATTGTTCCAAACTTTAGTCTATGTTCAAATAATAATGGGAACCATGAACGAGGATTAGAACGTCAGTGATACCTGGATTCTAGGATTGTTGTCCATTGTGATTCACCATTCGTGAATAATCTTGCTTTGCCATTACTGGAAACCCTGTGGTGGGCGTGACCCGCCACTTTGAGATTTAGACAGCGATTGAAAGAATAATATTATCTCTAGTGGCTATGATCCCACGTCTTACATTAAACGGACCTAAAGCACTTCTAATTGTGCTACAGAGCCTAGTTGAGCAGTCTTGTCTTTAATTTCCGTATAACTCCAAACCTCACCTGTTTTATGTTGGTACATTCCATCCCCTCCTTCCTGGTCATTCATTGCTATACTAAACGCTTAAAAGTTAGATAGTTAGATAGTAAGGTGGGGTGTGTATCAATTTATTTGAGAATATTTTAGGTTAGAAATTTATAATTACTGAATAATTAGGTTGAATCTTGCAATTAACTTATTCAACATCAACTTTCAACATGTCTAAAACTTAAGTTAAATCTTTTGAAATGTTGAACATTCAGTCTTTCCTTGAGCTATTTGTTTTTCGCTCTTTCTGTATTAAGATCCTTGGAGTAATATAATTTAACTCTAGCTTGACTAATGGAAAGGTGAGCTTTATCCACTTTAATTAGCGTCTCATTCTTCCACTTTCAAGGATGACATACGTCCTCTCGTGGAGTCTTAAGTCGGGTTCCATGCGTAACCAAATCATCGTTCCATACCTGCTGGAAGTCAAAGATTGCCAAGATATATGAAGCATTTTACTGTCTCCCTGGTCTCCGTCCGTTGCACATCAATACCCTGACAATTCAATTCGGATTTTCCCATTCTCGGTATCCTATTCTAGGGGCAGTTGACTTCTAACCGTTACATGCACTAAGCCTCACGCCAAAACTGTAATCTTGGAATAAACAACAAGCCCCTTCTTCATCATTCTACTATATCCATCCCACAATCTGCATTTCGAATTCACAACTACTTGAGATTTTTCCACTTATAAATATATTTGGTTACTTGTTTCGGCTATATTATTTGAGATTATTTTTATTATGCTACCTAGTACGTGCTTGAGGTTAAAAATTCATTGAAATTAATGACGATGTTTTCAGATATTTCTGCTATAATTTTTATTTGAATATTAATGCCATCATTATCGCATTGAAACTTCAAGATTTATATTCAAACAATCCAAAAAGCCTTTTGGAATAAACTTACCTAATACCACATTATACATATTTGTACTCTTTTGTACCGATCACAAGTCCACATTATTGTTGTAATCTACGTGAATCAGAGAGCTCATCTGAAAAAATTATTCAGGAAAAATCAAAGCAATGGCAGTGCATTTACAAATTTACGCTTTCTCACTTATACAACTGGTCAGGTAACTTATAACGAACTATGTTAGGGAGACCCCAACACTATTCCATAGAATAATACAGATAGTCGGGGTAGCTAAACCCAATATTGCTGGATACATATGGTGATAAAACGGTAGGTGATTCAGGTTAATAGCTACTTATGGTGAACTTCAAAACCCAAAGGAATAGATGCGTGATTGCTGAAGCCCTTCCCAACCCGTTTTAGAAATCATTATATAAATGGGATAAAGTTCAATGTATCATTTCTCTTAGAATTCATTCCATCTGAATGGTATTTGATATACTGTTCTATAAATTGCTAATTTACAGCTGCATCCCTAATTAAAGAAAGCCTTCTGTGGCGTTCATAGAGATCATTAGTAAGTGTAGGACACATTTATAAACCAGAGAGAATTTAATTTTGGCCCTTGCTCTAAGCTGGAGAAATTTCTCAAAGTGAATCTAGTTTTTTTCGCTATACAAGTTTTTTCGGTGAAAATTCCATTCCATTATGAAAGATCAGTCAAAAGTTAGTCTTCTGAAAACTTTAACTGGTTAGAAAAAATCAGACATCCAGAATCCAAGAGTTAAGATTTATGGTTTATAAAAAATCTATTGTTTCCAATTTAATTCTGATACAGTTTCAGAGTTCAATCGAAAAAACTAAAATTATCTATAAATTAAGTGAAACTGCTTAACTATTCTCATGCTAGAATACCGTAACACCGAATATAGACTACACCTAAAACGACCTACACATTTTAAGCAATATTTTTGGTTCGGTAGCGGAGTCGAATTCGGTATTGTAGCTGTGACTCCACAGTCATTGCAAAATGAATTTCAGGTCAGTCGTCTCTGGGTTCCGTATCAGAAACTCCGAGGGCAATGACTCCAACTGTAATCCAGTGAAGTAGAAAGAATTATTTGAGAATTTGTTATTGAGATGTTCATAAAGAGTTATCTAAGATTAAACAGAAAAGCATATTCAGCCTCAGCTTCGTCCTTATCATGACCTTTATGTCGATTTCCCAAATTATTCTCTGTATAAATGAATTTTTAATACCACATAGAATTTTTTATACTCTTATTCTCCCAATAAACGCTTTTTTGAACCCATTTATCCATAAGCTACCAATTTAGTAGTGAGAATAGAAAAAGAACAACTACCTTTTAAAGCAATTAAGATGAAAAAGATCGACTATTTGTTTCAGCTGTTCGTCGAACGTCTACAGACCTTATCAAACAACCATTAACTGCAATCCGTCATCTCCAATTCAAATACCTGGGAGTATTGAAGAACTTATCGAAATTCTACAAACCGCAAGCGCAAATAATCAAACAGTGAAGGCAATTGGCTCTCGCCATTCCATTACAGATATCGTTTGCACCGACGGAATTCCTATTTCCATGTCCAATTTTAATTCAGCAGTCAACAATAATGACGGAACGGTAACGTTGGGAGCTGGGTTGGAACTACAAGATGCTATGGAATTTATGGAGTCTCAAATGCTATCACTGATAATGGTTCCAACATTTGGTAAGTGCAGACTCTAGAAGTCATCGATGTAAAAAAAAAATACCATTTTTTTGACTGATTGTAAAAAACATTAACCGCTTATATTATACCTTTTTTGCAAACTGATAAAACAATGCGGCTTTTGAATCCAAATTTATTAGCTAAAATTTGAAATTATAAAATTTTTAAAATTGATCAAAGTGACAAAATTATTAGTTAGAATAGAATAATTGGACCTCGACGTTTTGTGGTTATCGTATAGAAAGTTTTCATATGATCATACCTGAAAGTTCTATGCGGAAAGGTCTCTTAAATTGGCCAATTTATTTCATTTTCCAATATGAAAACGTCAAGCAAAACTTATATTTGGATAAAAAAGTAAAAAATAAAAAGAAGCGAGATGGAAATCCTCGGACTTGGCTTATTCTCTTCTCTTCACCAATAATTCTAATTCACAAATAATCAATTAATAATTCATTTTTGTTTGAGTTTACCTTGAATTGGTTGAGACTGTCAATTCATCTAAATAGTAAATACTGTCATTCTCGTCTGATGAACGAAGTTTTTAAACTTTTTAGTTGTGATTTTGTCAAATTTTTTATCATAAATGATCTCTTTATGAAAAAATTTCCATAATTTTAGAACAAGTTTAGCTAGATTTTTCTCTTTTTCAGCACTAATTTTTTCTATTGAACTGACAATTTATGGATTAGTGATATGAGAGGCAAAAAAAATAATTGATGATAACATCATTCATTTCTGTTGTTGTTCTTATCATTTCATGATCCCGATATACAAAAAATATTTCGGTGAAATAAAATAATATCTATGCTTTTATAAGAATTTCTTACACAAATTTTGTCATATCNGAGGCAAAAAAAATAATTGATGATAACATCATTCATTTCTGTTGTTGTTCTTATCATTTCATGATCCCGATATACTAAAAATATTTCGGTGAAATAAAATAATATCTATGCTTTTATAAGAATTTCTTACACAAATTTTGTCATATCTATGTTTTTATAAGAAAAAACGTCACAATTTTCATACATATTAAACCTCGGATAAGTCTAAACCAAGGGACATAAATATTTAGCTCTTGGTAGCCGAGGTTCGGCTTAACTGAAGTAAAACACAAGTGATATGGTTTGACATAATATAATATTATTATATCCTCTGGTTAGAATATCATCCTCAGGGCATAAGGGAATACAATAACTTGTGTTACAATTATCTTCGGTTGGGAGCCAAAAATATAGATCTTAGAACCACTCTGTCTGATAAAACGAATTCCTCTCATTCTAATTTCATTATGATCAGTCCGAATAGACAAACATTATTCCGTTCCAATAACGAATTGGCCTGATATTAAGGCACTGTATACACTGCTTCTAGAAAGCGTTAATTTTGGTCTGAGACTTTTCGCGCCCGGAGTAAATAGTTTTACGTCATTGCTATCNTCTCATTCTAATTTCATTATGATCAGTCCGAATAGACAAACATTATTCCGTTCCAATAACGAATTGGCCTGATATGAAGGCACTGTATACACTGCTTCTAGAAAGCGTTAATTTTGGTCTGAGACTTTTCGCGCCCGGAGTAAATAGTTTTACGTCATTGCTATCGTTCCCTTACATTAGAATTGAAAAAGCTTTGCATTAGTTTAAAGGCACTCTGAACACAATTATTTTGACTTCAGTCGGAGCATTGACTGCGGAGTCACTTCAAAAATTTTGCGGATTCTGATACATAGGAGTGACTCGGAAATGTTTCAGGAGTGGGATTCGGATACTCTGCAGACAATGATTCCGACTCCGCGGCAAAACAGGGTTATGCGATAAACCACAAGAGTATTTTCAACTTCTAATGATGTGTGACAAGGTTTCACTGACTAAGTTTTATAAAGCGCAGTTGATTAAAAAAATTTTTTGAAACGTTTCTAGGTGGAATTACAATCGGTGGTGCAATTGGGACTGGCTCGCATGGTTCTTCTCTCAAACATAGTACCTCAATTTCAGATCAAGTGGTAGCCCTGACAGTAGTTGTTGGCAACGCTTCCGTAGTCAAAATCTCAGACCCGAATGAAGTTAACGCCTACCGTGTTCATCTTGGCCTGTTGGGAATAATTGTGAACGTAACAATTCAAACAATACCACTCTTCAAAATGACGATCAAGAATCAAATCTATCCAGATTCATTTCTCTCAGATGGGTCCGTATTAAACTTTGCAAAGCAATACGACATGTTTCAAATGTGGTGGTTTCCATCTGCCCAAGATGTTGTAGTTGGAACAGGAAATTACACATCACTAAATGACCAAGGGACAGCATATACAAATTTCATACCTAATGAACCATCAGCAACTATAGCATCTACTAGTGCGGCAATTGAGTTACTTCAAGCAACAAAAAATTACATTGGTTTGAAATCAGTTGCTGCCCTAACTGAGCATTCGTTGGTAGACAAAGTGGCACCAAAACCACCTATTTTTACAGAGAACGGACTAACCATATTAAATCCTGCAACTGGTTACACATGGCGGCTACAATCTAACAAATGTAACGCTGTTGGTTTGAAAACCTGTGGCTGGAACAATGGACCCAAGGATTCTGTATTTCCTGAAGAATCTTCTGTAGCTTTTGATATTTCGCAGTTCAATGTGGTCATACAAATGATAAGGAACACCCTTGAGAAGTATCCGGCGTTATTTGAATTGATTGGTGTTTATATTCGATTTTCTACAGCATCACCTGCACTAATGGCAATTTCTAGTGGTCGTGAAACATTCACCGTAGAATGGACAACAGCAATGAGGCATGATCCATTTAACACCGCTAAAGCTGGGATTAGTGCCTACCAAGCAATTACTCAACAAATGGTAATTTATTTGATTTCACTAATGAAGCTTCATTTTGGACTACGATTTAGATGAGCAAAGTTTGTGACCTTTGTTTAATCGATGTGGTAGTTGCCAAATTATTATGTAGTATTATATCCGTAAGTGTGCAATTCTTGTTGCTGTGCTGGAGTGTACAGAAACCAAGTCCTTGCTAGGGAAGTCAGATATGTAAGTTCAGACCAAGCTTTATGAAATTGTAATTATATTGATTTTGCTAAGGGAATTGTAGAAACGAGAACCTTTGCTATTGCGTGCAGAATGGCTTAGTTGGTTCGATAAAATTGGAACTAATTTATTATGTATGCGCTGAATTGACCAAATGCATTGTACGGCAACACTCCGGATATGCGGGGAAATTTCCTATTCGCAATCTCATATAAATCACAAGCTAAAGTTTTAGCCAAAGCTTGGCGAATTTTAAATTTAACTTTACACAGACGGAATATTTAAGTAAATTGTGGCCAAACGTATGATTTTTTTTGTTTTTTGTTTGATAATTTATTCAAGTGTCAGAGAGCATCATTTTTATAAAAATGTTAATTTGCTAAGACACCCCCGCATACGCAGGACTAATTAAGTAAAATAATAATAAATAATCTTAATTTTTAGAGTGATTTACACTTTGAATTGGCATGAGTTGGTTATAGCCCATAGTTAATTTACATACTGGTAAATTCTACAGTTCTCGATTCCTTTACCCACTCTTTAGCTTCTTTTTTCAACTTTCCCAAT
>NIPM01000201.1:61322-102318 GCA_002738285.1 Holacanthella duospinosa | reverse complement strand
TAATAGTAATTTTGTTATGAAATTCCATAATTGCGTCCTCAACGTTAATAGTTTCTAAATTAGACCAGTCTATTTGTCACTGCATTCCAGTCTACTCTCTTTAGGATTCTAATATTAAGGATTTTAGGTTTTTCTTTATAGTGACGTTTAAAAGTTCTAACGCAATAAACTAACTCATGGTCAGATAATCCCACATTAATGCTACCTGCTACAGTAAATTGACTTATGATAGGGACATATATGTGATCCAATAAAGTACCCGAGTGTGTTGTGACTCTTGTTGGATTACTTACAATTTGTTTCATATTATTTTGTCTCATTATATTAAGTAAATTAAATGATGTGTTCGTTTTGGATAGTAAGTCAATGTTAAAGTCCCCAATAATTACCAAATCATACTTTTGTGAAGCCCACTTATTGACTAAGTTTTCCAGTGAACCTAGAAAGTTAAGAATTTTTGAAACATGTGGGGGTTTATAGACTGTAACTAAAAGAATTTTTTTTTGATATTTAGGCTTAACTATAACTGATGCCAATTCAACTCCTAGTGGAAGATTCATATTATCTATTTCTTCATTTATATTAATTACTTCGTATAACGAGCTATTATCTATAAATAAATATGATTAACTGCAATCACTGATTTATTTAGAAGAATGAGATTCTAATAAGAATATTTATATTGTACTACGTTATAATTAATTAAAGGAGTTGATGTTGGCTCTGTTTTTCTGAAATCGTCCANAGAATATTTATATTGTACTACGTTATAATTAATTAAAGGAGTTGATGTTGGCTCTGTTTTTCTGAAATCGTCCAGGTAACGGCGCAAGTAAAAATCACGCTTCACCAAAAAATCAAATTTTCTATAAGGAAACTGTAAGGCTTTCGACATTCGTATGTAAGGTGACGAAGGGAACCGAGTTGAGACATTCAGCTATTAAGCATTCAAAAGAAGGTGTAAAACCTCACAAAATTGAAAAATAATCTTACAACGTTATGAACGTCATTTTGCGTGGTTCACATAAATGACAATGATTTGCATTTAGTTGACCAAGTTTGCTAGAAATCAGACTTTTTATCATACAATCTAAATCTATAAGGCATAATGAGTGTACTCTCAACAAAATATTTAACCATACCGATCAAAACTGAGACTTTTAACAGCTACTTTAAATATTAACTTACAATTACTCTGCCAGTGCCAAAAATAGTAATTAAACCTAAACCGTTTGTGTAATATCCAGGTGAAAACTTTGACAGAAGTGACGGATTGTTGAAACAGCATAATTAAACTAAAATGTACTATCTAGTGCCGAATAATAGCTTACAATTTTATGTTTGTTATTAACACAACAAATTGTACAACATTGTCGGTTGTTAGAAACATAATAAAAATGTATACTATATCTTCATGATCAGAAATATAAAGGTGATTGCACAACAGGTGTAAGCAGATGAAAAGCATGGTAGAAATAACCGATATTAAATATTTTTCCCTTCTAATATGGAAATATGTTGCCGAAACATAAGATTTAGCTGGTAAAATTTTATCATGAAAGTTACGTGATAATAAACATGACCAATTCCCATAATTCTAATCAGCGCAAATATTCATCGTGGCACAGTGAATCGTGATTAGATGACTTCATGCCTTAATTTTATTTGAATGTTCGGAAGGCGTAGCTTAAGTTACCTACTCCACTTGCACAATAGACAACCGTGGCATAATATGTAACAATTTTAAAAATTAGGCCTCCTATCCGAAACTTCTAAGAAAGCATCAAAGCATAAGTTGTTTATAAAAACATTGGTAGAATAATGCAATTTCACATGTTGTACATTGTATGTTATACTTGTATTGGAATGAAAGAGAATTTTTCTCCATAGTCTACACAATTTTGTATCACAGAAGCAAGACGAGACATTTGTCGATGCACGAAAGTTACAAATATAACTCACTCTACATGTATACGTTCAACTTCAAATAATTCGGACCGCCAAACATTGATAATGCTTCCTTCGGTATCAGTGATTCGAGTTTGTCCGCACTGAGCCTGTCATCTACTTCCATTCCATTTTCAGATCCAATTCTGAAACAGAAATGCACAAAGCATTTCATGCATTAATTTTGGATAAAACAGTTTACATTAATCTGATATAGCAATTCCTGTTTGATCCTTGCTACAGTCCTAAATATCGTCAAGCGGCTTCAATTATCTTGGTATTAAGGTTATCACATTTGCTTTCAATTGTTTGATTAAAGGATTTCATTAAATTCAATAAGATTCTCTTCTCTAGTTCAGGAAATTGCTCGTGCACTGACGAAATAATTTTCAGTTGAATCAGTGTTGTCTAATTAGCTAAATCAATTTGAACTAAGAATAACAAAACGAAACAGATATTTCCAATTTATCTACTTTTAGAAATTTGGTGCGCAAAGAGACGAAGGATTGAGTTTTAGTTTACTGTTAATTGTGGTTTGCCAAAACTTAAATAATTTTTTATTTGAGAACAACATACTCAATACTACCTCGCAGCACCAGTAAACCGTTACAGTTAAGGTGAATTTAAGAATGAAGCGCTATAATAATCTTATCAGCGCATCAGACTCGAAATTTTATTCGCTATATCCAAACCTTATCGTATCAGTTAGTATCCTAGCCATTTCGAGTCGAGTCTAGTGTAAAGCCTTCACGTGTCGTTTCGTCTCGACGCAATACGTAATTCTTTCTCTTCATATACAAGGTAGACACCACACCACACGCTCAGAAGCCTATTCGGAAACCATGATTATCTAAAAAAAAGTGCAAGTAATCTCCTTTCGAGACAATATTAAGAAAAATTTTAATTATAAAATTTTGTATTCGCGCTTCTACTCATGTTATGACAAGAGTTTTAGAGTAACTTATTACTACATTGATACTGATCTTATTTAATGGGAGATGTTATGTTTACAGGTTAATAATTTTGATGGTCGACCACATTGGGGAAAGAATGGGCTCTATTTTTTTACTCGAGCTGTTTTGGATAAGACAGTAATCAACAAAGAGGAATTCATAGTATTCATGAAAAACAATGACCCGAACGGACTATTTATGAACAAATTTGGAAAACGAATTTTAGGATTGTCTGATGCAATGGACATTGATCCACGTGTTAAACATTGTGCCCTCCAGGATTACTGCATTTGTAACAATACCAGAAACGATTGTGGAAATGAACATCATTGTTCTCAAGTTAATGGAACTTCCATTTGCAAATATGGTCTTCCAATTCTGGTTGGGTAGACAACTAATTGAAGAATAATGCATACTTTGCCAATAATAAATTTACACGAATCAGTAAAGTCTATCGGAAATATTCTTTGGCAGACAATCGACGAAATAGGTAATGTTTCAGAGCCATATGTTTTAGAAGGAATACTTAACTCAAAAATCTACCTTCAAATATTTGAAGAAATGAATGTTTCTCTTAATCTACAAGCATCACGAATCTGAAGAGGTTTTATTTTGGCCTTAGTTAACACTACGCAAATATCATTTTAGATTTTGAAGACAGAAAAAACGCAATTTTGTACCTAAGGCTGAAAACCCCCAAACATTTCTCAAGCAAGATGAATTACAAATATTTGAACGATTTGCAAAAAAATATTTACTGTTAACGACTCAAATAACGAAAAAATATCCAAAGGTTGGGACGAGTTCGGTACCCCGGACCCGACTCAGGACGGGTCCGGTATCCGATTCATAGAACATGCAGAGTGGTCCGTCCCGCAAAACAGGCAGATCGTCCCGTTCCGCATAACGGGTAGAGCAGTCCGTTCCGCAGGACAGGCCATGAAGCACTACAACACTCGATACAATCCCTTCTGTAGTTCAGGCAGCGTCCGGTATCAATTACTAGTCTCAGAGAGGGAGCCCAAGAACCAGACCCAAACTCTCCCACATCCAACACTGGGATTTACCATACTAGCAAACTCAATTTTTCTGTAAATCGTCTTGTAATTTATTATTAGGGCATATTCGAAACACCAGTTTTTCCATTCCCCAATGCTCCAGCTCAGATCCTGAAAGTTTAAGTAATCAAATAGGTAGCATTCTCACCACGCCATCATATTTCAACTCTTTTAATACACACTTAATTTCTTGCAATGTAGCAAGTTGTGTACAATTTAGTTAACTTTAGTATCACTGACTAGCACAAGCACACTATCATTTATATTTATTTGCCCAACTGTGGAATACAAAGCGCGAGTTGCCCGATTAAAACCATTGTCTCCACCCATAATTTCACTCGAAGTTTTACCAAGAGTAAGTAGTCTTCATTTTCTGTCTCAACTTTTTTCTCATAATTGTTTCTGGGCGTTGTACCAAAGATCTCTCCTTTACTATTCCCTTCCATATTCGTTCCTCGCAATAGACCTGGTCACCTGTCACAAATTCATCTATTGTGTTAGGAAATTAACCTAAAATCTTATCTGAAGTCTTATGGGATTGTTTTGCGATATTTGAAGTGGTGATGGCGTGTACTTAGACTCTGATAACCATTTTCAGAAATAGTCTTCAGCATCGTATGATATAAAGATTTGTTAAGCTTTCAACAATTTAGAATTAATTTTTTCATCTGAAAAGCGTGTAATTTGTTTTCGTCAAAATTATATTCCACATTTTTTAGCTTACTGTTTATAAATTTAACATTTTCTCTATAAATATACTGCTTCACATAGAGTCATGACTCCTACTTCCTGGTCACATAATACATAATATGAAAAATCGTGTAGAACACTCTTAAGATACAGAACAAAATATTTTATTAAAGTATAGTAATGAAGCATATTGAGAATTAAGAAATTAGAAATAATGAGAAATAAAGTCCTTTATAATCTGGCGTTAGAAAAGAGTTGTAACCCAAGTATTGGAGTCGACTCCCAGAGTCAAGACTAGCGACAAACAAATACCCTGGGAGTCGGAGTCATGAAAGTCATAGTCATGACTCCGGATTTATATTCATGGAGAACACTAATACTCAACGTGTGTGCTAACCGAGAAATTATGTAAAATATTAAAAACAGGAAGCAAAAAATTGGGGGAAATCAGTTATTGAAAATTTAGAAACAGGCATGAAGTTTTAATTTTCAAGATTTAAATTTATTTCAGTAAAAACGGTAAGTTTCGCAACATACGACCCTTGCAAAACTTCTATAAAAAATTTCGCTTTTAACCTTTTCGTATTTTGACTTGATTTTTTTATACAATTCTCATTGAAACACAGTACGTGATAGAATTAGAAATATAGTGTAGCTAACATGTCAGATTCGGAATTGTTTGTCAGCTTTAATAGAATATTAATAGCATAATTAAAGTTAACAAACAATACAGGTTTTGTAATTCCTTATGTCAACCAGTTTTACTGTGCAACTACCTTCCTCACGTTGCTATTTATTTGTACTTCTTTGCTATTTAAAAACCAAAAAAAATTAGTGCATTTGAGATGGCTGAAGCAGCTAAGTTCAAATCTGTTGCACCAAATATAAATGCGTTGGTAGCCCTGTACGTTTTGCCGTTTCTGGAACGTATCAGGTAACACAAGATACTAGCAAGGAATATTTGTAGAAACTCGTTGAATACTCCGAAAATAGGAGACGGAAATTGAAATGATGAGGATTGAAGGATTTAATACATAATGTAAGCAGTAACGATGAAAGACAATTTTTACAATGGTTAATAAATAAAAACGAGAAGCAAAATATTATAATTCAAATGCATTCACTTGATCTCACTTTAATTTAAAATAATCTTTGAAATCATATTTTAAATACATCAATTATTAACCGCGGACAGCAAAGCTGGAAAATTTTATAACATCATCGTGTCTGTCCGTCTGTCCCGAGGCAAAGTGTGTGGTATCGGTGCTAGTTACATAGCTCGGGATATTATGACTAATTGAAGTAGTGGTCAAGACAGTGGTGTTTAATCAAGAAAATGAATGATTGTTTCATAAACCGATTTGAGCTAATAGTTGAAAACACTTTTTTAGTTGATTTGGTGCAAATTGGTTCTAAAGGAAATATTCCGCTACTGTTTTTAAATACAATCTGATCGGTGCTTCATGCGTCAGACTCTGGTGTTACTGAGACAAAACACGGAAAAGTTATTTTGCACAATTTTTTTAAGACAAACTTGAAGATATGTTTCAGCACTAATACTGCATTCGAATTCAGATTCCTAGCTTCAATTACGTTTTAAGTGAAATAAAACACCTTAATAGGAGCTAACAAGAGAAACATTTATATCTAAATAGCATATTAAAAATTTATAATTGTTAGGCAGGTCTAAGCTTTTCTGTTTTTAATTTGTGATAGAATTTTAGGTTCGCTTCTTGGAAACTGATGCTAGTCAGATGAAACACAGAGCATCTACTTTGGTAGATGCTCTGTGTTTTCGTTACTAGGCGCTAGGAATACTAGCTCCATCTAACTAACTATCTATCCAACTATCTATCTATTCATCCATTTATCCATTAATCCATCTATCCATTTATGAATCTATCTATCCGGCCATCTATCTATTCATCTATTTATCTATCCATCTATCTATCAGTCTATTTATCTATTTATTTATCCACCTATATATTCATCTATTTATCCATCTATCTATTTACCATTTATATGTCTTTATTAATATATCCATCTATCTATTTATCTATCTATCTATCTATTCATCAATATATCCAACTATCTATTTATCTAAATCATATTTACATCCATCTGAACCTATGAATTTATTTCCTTTATGTTTGGGGTTGCTACGGTTGTAACCCATTTTTAATATTTACAAAAAATCTAATATTCCGCCGATTTTGAGTAACATTTTTGACTTCAGAAATTAACCCCATTTCAGAGATGCATACTGTACAAGATTTGATATTGTGTCTGATTATAATCCAAACTCATTTCCAATAAACAAGTACCAGAATTCGATTTTTGCACCGAATACTGCCGAAAAAGTGAATCGACATATTTAACAAAAATTATTGCAAGAGAATTAAATTTTTCTTCATACTGATTAGAAATTCCAAATTTCCGAATTTCAATATTTTCTCGAACTTCTAGAATAAATTTGAACTGGATGAGTATTTCACTCAACAAAATATAACTTTTTTGATAGAGTACAAATTGAGAGTACAAATTAATAGTATCTGAATACGGCTAATTCTTCTGAATTATTGAGTAAGGGTAATTTAATTTGATTATTTTTAAGATATTTCATATTGTACTTTGGAATCAAGCTGCAGTAACTAGTGATTTATAATTTTGGATAAAATTATTAAGTAACAACTTATTCCCATGAAGTGTTTGAAATACATAATAGCGAAAAGTGCTAAAAGCGAAAGGCGAAAAAATAAGAACTTCGTCTTCCATCAATTGCGTAAACGAATGAAGATTTGTATCATGGTCTAACGTTCATGCTACTATCTTCCCTCTGCACACAAACACTTACCAATTAACGCCGGTATGATTCAAGACAAAAAATTAGTTATCTGAGTTCAAACTTAGAAGTTATTCGAGTTTAACGAAAATGCTATGATGCAACCAAGTTCAAGCGTTAAACTCTCATAAGTTTGCTTAAACTGAGATTAAAATTATGCCGAAGAAAACGGAAGGATAAAGTTATTAAACACAATTATGAATGAACAATGAGTAAAATGTCACTGACTCCAGTTGAGACATTGCACTTTTCAAATTCCGATAAATTGTTATTTGAATATTGGATACCTCAATTATTAATATCATGGATAACGNGACATTGCACTTTTCAAATTCCGATAAATTGTTATTTGAATATTGGATACCTCAATTATTACTATCATGGATAACGCTCTAAGCTCAGATGACGAACTCGAGTTGCTGGACACCATCAATTTGATCCTACCGGCGACAAAATGTCCTTCTAAGCGACGAAACCCATTTGAAGAGTTTGATGAAGAAGGGTTCAAGTCAAGATTCAGGTTATCCAAATTAACCTGCACTAGAGTTCTGGAAGAGGTTAGAGATTTAAAAACATGTTATTTGTTGATGAAAGTTTTGATTAATTGAATTATCTCAGATTGAAGAGCGGTTAGAGTATGAAACCGATAGAAATCAGAGCATTTCTCCAATTAATCAACTCCTCGTTACCTTGAGGTTTTTGGCAACTGGGACATTCCAGTCACTGATTGGGGATCTTTTCGGAATACAACAATCTACAGTCTGTAAAATAGTACAACGTGTTGTTCCGGTTATTGCAAGCCTGTCCGTAAAGTATATAAGGCCCATAGAAACTTTGGAAGAAAAAACAAATATCATGAAGCTTTTCTTCGACATATCAGGATTTTTTGGAATTATTGGAGCCGTGGATTGCACACACGTGTCAATATTTTCTCCAGGGGGAGACACGGCAGAAGTATTCAGAAACAGGAAGGGATACTTCTCGTTTAATGTTCAATTAGTTTCCGATCCTTCATTATGTATTTCGGATGTCGTAGCTCGCTGGCCCGGCTCAGTGCATGACAGTACTATTTTCGATTATTCTCAAATTAGGGCTAAATTTGAATCTCAGGCAGAAAATTTTGGATATTTAGTCGGTGACAGTGGATATGCATGTCGTAAATACATTCTGACACCAGTCTTGGATCCAACAAATTCTGCAGAGGAAAACTACAATCGAGATCATGTACAAGCCAGAAATTGTATTGAGCGGGCTAACGGAGTTATAAAATGTAGGTTTCCGTGCTTAAAATACGGTTTACGAGTGAAAACTGAACGTGTTCCTTCAATTATTGTCGCCACGGTGGTCCTACATTGCACATTGCAGTGCAGTTAGGAGAGGACGAGCCACCAGATGATACAGAACTATTACAATTTATTCTACAATAAAAGCAAAATGAAGTTCATATGGATTTTGAAGATCCTGAGACAAGTTTCCCTAAACACTCGGATGTACATTCAAATACAGCAATAAGGTCTGAATTGATCCAAAACTACTTTAATTAAATAGTTGTATTAAGCGGCGTATAACTTTCGCGAATCTTCTTCTGTCTGGATTATTTAGCGGTTCTAAGAATATTTCTCGCGGATGGAGTTCTTCCGTTATCGGGTCTTTCGGAGTGGTTGTGCGACTGGCATAAAAATTTTGAGGACAAACACAGTTTGAATTAATTGGTTCATTTACGTTGTAGACGAGTGCTAGGATGGAATCGAGCGGGTTGTTGCTTATTTGNTTAGATAATTGAGAATCCACGATTTCGGAAATTTCAAACACTAATAATAAAATTTATAAATTAAACCATTTTCTATATAAATATTTATGATCTCATCGGTCTGACATTAACTTACACGGATTCAAAGTTTCTACCTCTTGGTTATAAGCAGCATCTGAATCATAAGGATTCCGTAGTGGAGTTATCTTTGGGCCCAACATGCTAAGAATTTTTTGTCCAGTTTCATCCAATGTATCTGCATCGTTTTTACCCATTCCAGTCTTGTAGCGTTGAACTTTGTCACAAGCAGCAGCAGATTTAGCACGTTTCTTAGTGTTTTCATAAAACACTTTGAGGGATTTCCNGTTTTTACCCATTCCAGTCTTGTAGCGTTGAACTTTGTCACAAGCAGCAGCAGATTTAGCACGTTTCTTAGTGTTTTCATAAAACACTTTGAGGGATTTCCACTCCCGTCAAACAGTGACCTGATGAGATCGAAAATATAAAAATTAATTGAATTTTAAATATTTATATTCGTCATGTGATGAATAAATAGTTATTTATATACCTGAGAATTGAAGTCCCGCTCGATTGATTTCCAACACTCTTCCTTCTGACGTAAGTTGATTGCGTCCGTTTTTGTATTTTCAATTATATTTTGATATTTATTGATTACGATGTCCACAAGTATGTTTTTGTCCCGAGTACTAAAATTCGGAGCACGCTTACGTTTACCCTCACTCTCTCCTGCCATTCTCTATCTCATATATCTAAATTTGTTATGAAAAAGTTTAATAACAATTGTATAATTAACAATTCAGCAATTGTAAACAAAACTTTAAAAAAATTTGAAGATTCAAATCTCGTGGGAATTNATTGTATAATTAACAATTCAGCAATTGTAAACAAAACTTTAAAAAAATTTGAAGATTCAAATCTCGTGGGAATTTTGTTTGGACCAATGAGGATATCTTTACCCAATTTAAACTGCTAGGTTGCCAGGTCTTAAAGTTCAAATCTAAGTTCAACTGAACTTGGATACATTTTGATGATTTTTTAGTTGATCATAGTTTTTAAGTTAAACTCGATTAAGGAAAACTGTCTGAGTTCAACTGAACTCGGTTTAACAAAAATTATACCATGCGTGGATCATACAGGCATAAGTGTAGTAGTTGTTGATCTCAGCGCTACAGAACCTGGACATGCAGGTAAATTAAATAATTCAATTTTAATTTTAAATAAAATGTTGAGAAGAAAAGATAATTTTTGAATTGGGTTGCACCACATCATGCGAGAAGTGGAGAAGTTCAGTTGAACTAAGTTTATTCCCGAAGGCTGTTTTGGGTGAAAAGGAGTGACGAAAAGTTCAGCAATAATTATAACTCCACTTGCTCAGTCAAGAAGCTGAGTTACGTTAAAAAAAGACTTCCTAAAATATCTCACTAATGTGATAAATATTTAATATTGAATTTCTGTAGATTTTAGTTCATACTGCTCCGTATAACCACGCGTCGCAATCAATACATACAATGAAGAAAAAGTGCATCCTGGCGCCCGTTGAATGGAAAAGTGACCTTTCACCACTTTCCCACGCGTCCCTCTCTTCCATTGCCAAAACGACAGACGCCTTCTCGAGGCGCCTGAAGTCTGGTCCCTGAAAACTATTATTTCCAGGAGAGCGTATAACTGTCTTCCCAGGTCCCGTCCTGACAACATTTGTCGCAAGACAGTCAATCAGGAGTCCCATTTTCCCCTGGCCTAGACAACTCCCCGAATGATTTCCCAAACTCTTTTTCCTCCATCCCCAATTCCGTCTTAGACGCCTATGTAGTTCGTCCACGTCCGAAGAAGCTAANCCGTTGAATGGAAAAGTGACCTTTCACCACTTTCCCACACGTCCCTCTCTTCCACTGCCCAAACGACAGACGCCTTCTCGAGGCGCCTGAAGTCTGGTCCCTGAAAACTATTATTTCCAGGAGAGCGTATAACTGTTTCCCCAGGTCCCGTCCTGACAACATTTGTCGCAAGACAGTCAATCAGGAGTCCCATTTTCCCCTGGCCTAGACAACCCCCCGAATGATTTCCCAAACTCTTTTTCCTCCATCCCCAATTCCGTCTTAGACGCCTATGTAGTTCGTCCACGTCCGAAGAAGCTAATTTTATTACTAAACAAGTACTGAAATAGTATAGTTTAAATCTAACAAATTTAAACCAACTCCTTCAGTCAAGATTTAAGAAAAACATTTTATTATTGCTATATGTCCAACATGTCGACTTACTTTCTTGCAACAATTAATTCGGCGTATGTATATTTTTAACTGTTTTCTCTTTCGGTTCCAATTATTAGACTCCGAAAATTTCAGTAGTAATAATACCACTAAACAGCTGCACTGACTATTTGTTTATCAGTATGTCGGTAGATCTGAGAGTTCTTACTTTGGTATCAAATGCTGCCAATATTTAAAACAGCTTCTAGATAACAAAATTAGACGGCAGTTGCAATGCTCTCTTAAAGTAATAATAAATATACCCATTGTATTTGGTAATTTAGCTCGTCGAATGTATACACATCTTATGAAACGACGATATACTGCAATCCAGAATTTCCAATTCAAACGCCAGTGAATATCAAAGAACTTGTACAAATCTTGCAAAATGCAAAAGCAAATCTCAAAACAGTAAAAGCGATTGGATCTTTGCATTCTATCACGGACATCATTTGCACAGACGGAATTTCCATTTCCATGTCTACATTTAACTCCACTGTCAACAACAACGATGGAACGGTCACATTGAGAGCAGGTCTAGAACTACAGGATGCTATGGAATTCATGCAATCTGAAAGACTATGACTGGATATGGTCCCAACATTTGGTAAAACGATAATTGCCATCTTTGGTGAATTCTTTGCAATTGATCTAACATACGATAATCCAAATAATATGCTACCGGTTTGGAAAATACGACATGGTTTTTTTTGGAATTTACTTTTGAACTTCTCATTCTTATGCTTATGATGTAGTGGGAGGTGCGCATTTGTTGGTGAGAATGAGAGATTCAAAAGTAAGTTCCAAAAAACCATGTCGTATTTCCCCAACCGGTAGTAATAGATTTTCCACTTCATATTATGATTCACAAATTTCTGGACTACTTGTGCTTTAAGTAATGACATAATCATAGGTAAAAAACTGGATTGAAATAAAAAATTTCCTCTTAGGTCAAACTCGTTCGAAAAGAACACGTAAGTCGATAGATTATCTTAAAATATTAGGCAGTTTGTTGAGACCATATGTGTTTCGATTTGTTTAGTTTTTCTGTGATTTGTAGAAATTCCATAGTGTCACTCTACAGACAGCGAGGGAATTGCATTGATAAAATGCAATGGNTTTCTGTGATTTGTAGAAATTCCATAGTGTCACTCTACAGACAGCGAGGGAATTGCATTGATAAAATGCAATGGCATACTCTTGTATCTAGTGTGTGTCTATCTTAGAATCCAATTCATTATGGCAACATGTAATGCAGTTTCTATAGGTAATATCAGCTAGTATAGTTTGATAGAAATTTACTTAAAATTTACTTTGGAGAACGTCATCCAAACTAACTTTCACAAAAACCATTGAAAATTATAATGCCAATGAATTTTTTTGGAAAACATTGACAGGCGGAATTACAATTGGTGGTGCCATTGGAACGGGAGCACATGGTTCTTCTTTCAAACATAGCACCTCAATTTCAGACCAAGTTGTAAGAGTNGGTGCCATTGGAACGGGAGCACATGGTTCTTCTTTCAAACATAGCACCTCAATTTCAGACCAAGTTGTAAGAGTAACAGTGGTCCTAAAAAATGCCTCTGTAGTATTAACCACAGATGCGAATGAACTCAACGCCTATCGAGTTCATCTTGGGCTATTGGGAATTATTGTGAACGTTACTGTTCGAACAGTGCCGCTTTTTAAAATGAGAATTATGAATACTATTTATCCAGATTCATATCTCTTAGATGGCCTTGCATTAATTTTCGCAAAGCAATATGATATGTTCCAAATATGGTGGTTTCCATCTTTCCATGAAGTTGTAGTTGGTACAGGGAATTATANTTCTCTTTCGGTTCCAATTATTAGACTCCGAAAATTTCAGTAGTAATAATACCACTAAACAGCTGCACTGACTAGTTGTTTATCAGTATGTTGGTAGATCTGAGAGTTCTTACTTTGGTATCAAATGCTGCCAATATTAAAAACAGCTTCTAGATAACAAAATTAGACGGCAGTTGCAATGCTCTGTTAAAGTAATAATAAATATACCCATTGTATTTGGTAATTTAGCTCGTCGAATGTATACACATCTTATCAAACGACGATATACTTCAATCCAGAATTTCCAATTCAAACGCCAGTGAATATCAAAGAACTTGTACAAATCTTGCAAAATGCAAAAGCAAATCTCAAAACAGTAAAAGCGATTGGATCTTTGCATTCTATCACGGACATCATTTGCACAGACGGAATTTCCATTTCCATGTCTACACTTAACTCCACTGTCAACAACAACGATGGAACGGTCAGATTGAGAGCAGGTCTAGAACTACAGGATGCTATGGAATTCATGCAATCTGAAAGACTATCACTGGATATGGTCCCAACATTTGGTAAAACGATAATTGCCATCTTTGGTGAATTCTTTGCAATTGATCTAACATACGATAATCCAAATAATATGCTACCGGTTTGGAAAATACGACATGGTTTTTTTTGGAATTTACTTTTGAACTTCTCATTCTTATGCTTATGATGTAGTGGGAGGTGCGCATTTGTTGGTGAGAATGAGAGATTCAAAAGTAAGTTCCAAAAAACCATGTCGTATTTCCCCAACCGGTAGTAATAGATTTTCCACTTCATATTATGATTCACAAATTTCTGGACTACTTGTGCTTTAAGTAATGACATAATCATAGGTAAAAAACTGGATTGTCATAAAAAATTTCCTCGTAGGTCAAACTCGTTCGAAAAGAACACGTAAGTCGATAGATTATCTTAAAATATTAGGCAGTTTGTTGAGACCATATGTGTTTCGATTTGTTTAGTTGTTCTGTGATTTGTAGAAATTCCATAGTGTCACTCTACAGACAGCGAGGGAATTGCATTGATAAAATGCAATGGCATACTCTTGTATCTAGTGTGTGTCTATCTTAGAATCCAATTCATTATGGCAACATGTAATGCAGTTTCTATAGGTAATATCAGCTAGTATAGTTTGATAGAAATTTACTTAAAATTTACTTTGGAGAACGTCATCCAAACTAACTTTCACAAAAACCATTGAAAATTATAATGCCAATGAATTTTTTTGGAAAACATTGACAGGCGGAATTACAATTGGTGGTGCCATTGGAACGGGAGCACATGGTTCTTCTTTCAAACATAGCACCTCAATTTCAGACCAAGTTGTAAGAGTGACAGTGGTCCTAAAAAATGCCTCTGTAGTATTAACCACAGATGCGAATGAACTCAACGCCTATCGAGTTCATCTTGGGCTATTGGGCATTATTGTGAACGTTACTGTTCGAACAGTGCCACTTTTTAAAATGAGAATTATGAATACTATTTATCCAGATTCATATCTCTTAGATGGCATTGCATTAATTTTCGCCAAGCAATATGATATGTTCCAAATATGGTGGTTTCCATCTTTCCATGAAGTTGTAGTTGGTACAGGGAATTATANCAAGCAATATGATATGTTCCAAATATGGTGGTTTCCATCTTTCCATGAAGTTGTAGTTGGTACAGGGAATTATACTTCCTTAAGAACCAAAGGGACTGCTTGTACTAACTTTATACCTAATGAGCTAAGAGCTACTACTACGGCAAGTAGTTTGTCTCTTGAGTTACTCCAAGCTACAAAAAATGCCATTGGATTGGACGCAGTTGTTGCAATAACAGAGCAATCGCTAGTGGATAACGTTTTAGTGAAACCACCTATATACACAGAAAATGGTTTAACTGTGATAAATCCTGCAACAGGTTTAGCCTGGCGGCTGCAATCTAATGCGACAGCATTGGTTTACATACTTGCAGCTGGAAAAATGGACCAGATAATTCTATATTTCCTGAAGAATCTTCTGTGGCTTTTGACATTTCCCAATTCAATGGGGTAGTGCAAATGATAAAAAACGTTCTGGAGAAGCATTATGTATCCTTTGAATTGATTGGAATCTATATTCGATTCGCCAAAGCATCACCTGCTTTAATGGCCATTTCTAACGACCGAGANCACCTGCTTTAATGGCCATTTCTAACGGCCGAGAAACGTTCAGCGTAGAATGGACTACCCTAATGAGACGTGATCCAGTTGTGCTTTTGTGATCATAGAAACAGGAGGTATGTGGCAATTGTAAATAAGTCATTTGTGAGAACCGAAAAATCACGGATTGACGTTTGTAAACACGAAATTTTAGTCGGGGGTAAAACCAATCTCTTGGGTATNAGAACCGAAAAATCACGGATTGACGTTTGTAAACACGAAATTTTAGTCGGGGGTAAAACCAATCTCTTGGGTATGGCTTCTAAATGTTAATAGAAACTGAACCAAGGAATTTGGATGCTATATTGTATTGTTAAATCGTATGCTATTTACGTGTGTATGCGATAAAAGAGTCTGAAATTAATATAAATAATATAAAAATAATCAACATTTTATCTATGAATACCGCCATCTTTGTCATGAAATATTATCACCCCACTTATAACATGATTTTCCTTAGTTGTTTGAGAAGCTGCCTTAGCCTTATTTGTAAAATACTTTTCATAGATCCTCTCTAAATATTGGGCCGTTTTCCAATCTGTTTGTTTTTGTCTACATCTCTCCGTGGCAAATCAAATCAAATCAAAACAAATCTTCACAACATGTTCACCAAAAACCAAAAATATGCATCTCGAAATGACAGATAGTGGTGTTCGGGAACGTAAGTGAAAATGACTCATCCCTAGAAAGTACACTAAAGAAGAGGACAAATCATTCAACAATAAAAGTGAAAAGAGTAAATATCCCTTATTATTTGGGCCAATGAAATAAGAGTGGAAATTGGAATGGACATGGAAAACAAAAGCATATATTTATCAGGGACGCAAACTTTGGACTAGACGATATACAGCTATTCTACACAGCAAACGTAGGACCTCGTATTGCTAATTTGACCCACTCCACACACTTTTCAGCAAACGTAAACTTATTAGAAAAACATTTCGCTCCACAAAAATTATATTATTGGCCAATATCCGCATCCAAATCTAATTTGAAAGAAACACTTTTAAATATCACTGGAATTGCAAGTCAATGCAATACTATATAGATGCAATGGCGTAACATTTCTTCAAAGATATAAATCAAGCCATCCTTAAAACAGCAGAAGAAATCGGATCAGTGACACCTATTCACCCTTATATAAAAAACATCAAACACAGATGGTTCGACTGAGTATGTTATACTCCTAGTTTCCTATTGGACAATTTTATCCGTATATCCCACAGTAGCTCAAACCTCGAAAAAAAAACCAAAAAAAAATGGCGAAGGAATTGTTTCAAAAAGAAACCTTACAATGAGATCTTTGCAAACAAGTCAACGGATTTCTACAGGAAATGCAAACAAAATTCCTAACTCTCAATAAGCCTATTGGAAAATGGAAAGATGTCAATGCCTTAAAGCTTAAAAAATTAAAAGAAAACAACATCATTTATGAGACGTGTGTGGCACTGCCGACTGACATTTTAATTAAATTTTAAAATAAGCAAACATCAAAGACGCGATGTCGCAAAATACAAAAACAAATATAGTAATTTACCCACCTCACTACAGTAACATAAATATTTCGATGTCACTGTATTTTCACGTCCGGCTATCATTGCGTGCAAAAATTTGAAAGAAATTCTTAAGATCTTGCTCAAATGCAGACTTCTGAAGAACGAATAAAATAAAAAAGTTAATCTCTTTTTAACATTTGTATCTAAATTACTGCCAATCTAAAATTTTTGCTGATTGGGGACTTCTCTTAATAATTAAAACCTACTGACCAGCATGTAGGTCTGAGTAAAATTTGCTGAAAGTCCGAATCAAATGCTTTTCATATTCTGCAGTGGATGAAAGATTCCCGGTGGATAATCCCTTGGATGCCCAGTACAGATAAAATACCTGTTAATGGGTTTCGATTCAGAATCCTTAAGAGGAATCGGAACCTGAAACTGTTTATTTAAGTCTGCAACTTCTGCTTTAGGCCCGCTTGCAAACAATTTCTGAATCTGAATCTGCCAATCAAGCTGAGCTACATACTGCGCGTGAACATACACTTGAACCTGAACAGGAAACCCGAAACTGCCGGGATTTGATTTTTGTCGCTTGTTCAAGTATTTTCTGTTCAAATATTTTCTTAGGGATGTGTTAAATTTTGCATAATTTTCACATTACACTATATCCATTCCAGCAAAGGCCGCTCATAAAAGAAGTCGCATCTCTATTAAAGACGAAAGTGCTTTCTACAAGCTTACAACTGAAGCTGTCCTGGAAAAGAGGCTGCGGTTCTGATGCACAAAANGAGGAATCGGAACCTGAAACTGTTTATTTAAGTCTGCAACTTCTGCTTTAGGCCCGCTTGCAAACAATTTCTGAGAACCTGAACAGGAAACCCGAAACTGCAGGGATTTGATTTTTGTCGCTTGTTCAAGTATTTTCTGTTCAAATATTTTCTTAGGGATGTGTTCAATTTTGCATAATTTTCACATTACACTATATCCATTCCAGCAAAGGCCGCTCATAAAAGAAGTCGCATCTCTATTAGACGAAAGTGCTTTCTACAAGCTTACAACTGAAGCTGTCCTGGAAAAGAGGCTGCGGTTCTGATGCACAAAANAAGACGAAAGTGCTTTCTACAAGCTTACAACTGAAGCTGTCCTGGAAAAGAGGCTGCGGTTCTGATGCACAAAATTTATGGTTGCGCCGAATTACAAAGTATAGTTGTAATTCTCATTATCAGGATCATTATAATTGACGCGAGCATGAAAATGAATCATTCATAGATTGATAATAAATTAAGGCTTAATAATAGGCTTGAGTTTTAGCAACGTTTAACTAATTCAAAATTCTAGTATGTACTTTGACACATAATTGAGCATGCTCAAGGGTTACAAAATTATTACAAACAGCGAGACTTGAAAACATAACTGNTACTTTGACACATAATTGAGCATGCTCAAGGGTTACAAAATTATTACAAACAGCGAGACTTGAAAACATAACTGTGCTTTTAGGGCTGCTTGCCTGAACTGTCCGCATTTCCAACTGCTCATGCTGGTTAATATTTTTTCGCTGCTGACCTAATCCAAAATTTTGGTAAAAGTAAATGCNAATTTCCAACTGCTCATGCTGGTTAATATTTTTTCGCTGCTGACCTAATCCAAAATTTTGGTAAAAGTAAATGCACAAGCGCGATATTTTAGTCAAAAGATCTGAATCTATAGTTAAGTATCTTTACTTCTAAATACGTTACTCTGTTAACAATTTTTGAGAGCATTATTTCAAGATAAAATATTGAGGTTCCTCCCTTTGTCTACATAATTTAAATAAATTCTCATATTCTTATTCAATGTTGACTTGATTACAAAATTTAAAAGAAATTTTTCTGTTTCCAGGTTAATAATTTTGGTGGTCGACCACATTGGGGGAAAATGGACTTTATTTTTTNAAAGAAATTTTTCTGTTTCCAGGTTAATAATTTTGGTGGTCGACCACATTGGGGGAAAATGGACTTTATTTTTTTACTCGATCCATTTTAGCCAGGACAGTAAATAACAAAAAGAAATTTATAAAAATAATGAAAAAGAATGNTTTTTTTACTCGATCCATTTTAGCCAGGACAGTAAATAACAAAAAGAAATTTATAAAAATAATGAAAAAGAATGACCCAAATAGATTATTTATGAATAAATTTGGAGAACGAATTTTAGGGCCGTCCGATGCCATGGATATTGATCCTAGAGTTAAAAATTGTANTAAATTTGGAGAACGAATTTTAGGGCCGTCCGATGCCATGGATATTGATCCTAGAGTTAAAAATTGTACACTCCAACACTATTGTATTTATGAAGCTACCAAGCACAATTGTCAACTTGGCAAAATTTGCCGCGACGCTAATGAGTCTTCAGATTCCTCAAAGTATCTNTATGAATAAATTTGGAGAACGAATTTTAGGGCCGTCCGATGCCATGGATATTGATCCTAGAGTTAAAAATTGTAAACTCCAAGACTATTGTATCTATGAAACTACCAAGCACAATTGTCAACTTGGCAAAATTTGCCGCGACGCTAATGAGTCTTCAGATTCCTCAAAGTATCTCCAATTGGTGCTTGGTTTGTTTAAATAAATCGACACAAAATGGTTGCTTATTTAGAAATAATATGTAATCCACGTTTGATACTAACAATAAATTAATAAAATGTTTTTAGTCATTTCCTTATTACTTCTTAACTTAAATGAGATTGATTATCATCACGTAATAAGCACGTAGGAAATTCTTGTTTTAAGTCAAGCAGATTGTGACTAACAGAAGTATACTGTGAATATCAGAAGCGCAATTAGGACATATACCCGTCACATCACAAGCAGTATAAATGAATAAATCTCTACCTTTAGAAAATGTACTAGTGAAATTGGAGAATTGCATGAGAGTTGCATGCATGGGCTCGGATAATGACCAGGGTCGATTATTGTCTCGGCTAGGATGATGCCCGTGGTCCGACAATGCTCCTGGTCGGGTAATGTCTGGGTTGGGAAATTTCTAGGTTTGCGTCATTTCGGGGTCGGATACTATATCGGGTAGGGTAACTCCCGGGGTTGGGCAATGAATGGCATATTTTAAGGTAGGGGTCGGCTGATGCCCGTGGTCAGACGGATGGACGGGCGGAACTTATCAAATTTACTAAAGCTGGATCTATAATTGCCTTTCCCCGACCGTGCTTCGAGGAAAGTGCGGTGTGGTTAAAAGTTTCTAATTATATTGAAGGAGAGAGTATACAAGGAATTAGGCGGGAGACACCCAAGAAATTTCTGGAAAAAAACTGGCATGTTGTCACCTTCTAAACACTTTTGGTGCAAGTTTTCATTGTAGAATACACAAGACTTTCATAAAAGCGATGAGAGATTTGTCTGATTACAGTGATTGTAAACGATTCAATTTGTTTTGTCTGATTATCAGGTGTATAGTTTACGGTTTTTAGTGGTAGAACTGTGAATAAACTTTTTACCGTAGATACGTTAACACCACATGCTATAGCAGTGCCTGATTCACAATTCTAATTTCAATTTTTTCCAGAAATTTCTTGGGTGTCTCCCGCCTAATTCCTTGTATACACTCCTTCAACATAATTAGAAACTGTTTCACCTTTAGTTCTGTCTATAGAAGACGCGCACATCTCTAAATTGAAAACAGAACAACTTTCGGCGAGAACTTCGTGGGCTCAATGCTATTTGGTTCGAGAGTAAATACAAATTGACAGAGATCATAAGGACACCTTTACTTAACTCTTAGAATGAAATCCTGTTGATATTTGGATTACTCGTAGATTTACTGCGACATATGGAGACTAAATCGTGCATGTTAGGTTANTAAATGAATAAATCTCTACCTTTAGAAAATGTACTAGTGAAATTGGAGAATTGCATGAGAGTTGCATGCATGGGTTCGGATAATGACCAGGGTCGATTAATATCTCGGCTAGGATGATGCCCGTGGTCCGACAATGCTCCTGGTCGGGTAATGTCTGGGTTGGGAAATTTCTAGGTTTGCGTCATTTCGGGGTCGGATACTATATCGGGTAGGGTAACTCCCGGGGTTGGGCAATGAATGGCATATTTTAAGGTAGGGGTCGGCTGATGCCCGGGGTCAGACGGATGGACGAGCGGATAAACTTATCAAATTTATTAAAGCTGGATCTATAATTGCCTTTCCCCGACCGTGCTTCGAGGAAAGTGCGGTGTGGTTAAAAAATTTCAATGACACAATCAGTTTTTCCCAAGGCAACTGCATTCAAATAGGTATTGAATGTTTTTAACCACACCTCACTTTCCACGAAGCACGATGGGGGAAAGGCAACTCTAGTTTCAGCTTAACAATGAAAGCCAACGTTGCTATTTTGAGTGTGTAAAACTTTACACAGTGATAGGATTAAAATTTGAAATTATACAAATTCTCTTGATAAGTTTGAATTATCCACCATAATAACCATATCTCTAAATCATTAGTTAATTTTACTTCGTTAATCAAAAAAAAAAGTTTGTAGAGAAAGTGTAGAAGTGTTGCGCAAATTACTTGAACTTCCTCAAGGTTTTTTCATCAAATTAAAATGTTTAATCTGATAATTCCTGCCTCAAAAGCAATTTTAGTTTGTACTAATGAAAGCCACAACGCTGCTATTCTAAAAATTACTCTAAAGCTTTAATGTATGTTAAAATTTTTCACTGTCTAACCAAAAATGAAATATACCTTCCAGAAATAAGTATAAAATATTTTAACAGGAAATAAGTGTTACTTGATCGCATGATTTCTTTCATTGTATAAACTTACCATAATGCCTAGTTAGAAATAAAATTTCTTTTTTCAATGTTGTAGTATAAAAGACATCATTTGAGTGGAGTGAAATAGCAAAGAGTACGTTGAATTGGAAAAGGCGGTAAACCTGCCGCATGAAGTGAGTGTGATTTAAAAACAACCGGCAAGTGCACAAAAGGAGACCTTAAGCAACAAAAACGTCAAGACTTGCAATCGATGAATAAATCTCAAAAATCAAGTCGAAAATGGTTGTCATACATTACTAATAAAGAAATTTTGGCTAAATAAATTGTCGACTAAGGTAACCGCATTTTTCAATAAAATATATTATTAATGAATTTGATTATTTAATTTTAGCGTTTTCTAATACGACTTTCATTAAACCTTATCTGGTGAGACTCACTTAACTTCCATGAAAAGCTGAATTCAGTTATCGGCAGAGATAATATCGGAAAGGGATAATACATAAAAATAGTCATCATCTGTGCCCTTATAATTTAAGATACGCCTGGGCAAAAAATTTTTAAAGTTTTCAGGAGTTTATTATGGGAGATGTTCCGAAACCATTTTTTTAGCATTAGGAATATTGAATCTGCAAATGTTCACAAATATTCATTTCTAACTCACTGTATATCAATACAGTATAATAGAGTAATAAGGCACTTTTAAATGTAGGCAAAGTTGAGCTAATTTCATTAATTTTAATATTTTAAGGTTAGAGAATTCCTAAGTTTGTTAAATATTTATGCGTTTGGATAAGGATTTTACCTTCGGTAATCGGGACTATTTCCAACTCCCATTGAAGTTTGTTTATAAATGCGTTAATCAAGTTATTATAGTGGATATTTTCCCCATAACAAGATGCAGAATAACTATCTCATTGACTCGAAAAGACTTCTTAGTTGACAGTCTTATGGTAAAAACTCTCATCCCTGCTTGTACTTACGTTAGAACTCATTTTTTAAATGAAACTGCCATTTGCAGTAAGGTAACGCCACACTTGCAGGCAACTTTTTGCTGCGTGTTGCGTTAGGTGACGCCACACCAGACAAGTTGCTACAACNTGAGGTGACGTATAGGTGACGCCACACCAGACGAGTTGCTACAACTTTTGTGATGCGCATTCACACATAGAGACAACTCCCTGCCACAACTCCCTGTGACAAATCTCCAAAAGTTCCTACAACTTTTTTGAGGCGGCAGCAGAAAACTGCACATTCACACTAGGGAGCTGCTTCTCTTTCGGCAGTAAAAAAACCTGTTGTGCATCACTTTTTTTCCAGCTTCGTCCGACCAAGCTGTTTTTCGAAACAGAAAAAGTTGCTTCTTCTTGATTGGTTGATTTTTGGAAGGAGGGAGCTTAGCCGCATCAAAAAGTTGGTTGTGTCTGCAAAGGCAACTTTCTCTCAAAATTATTTCTGTGTGTGAACTCACAACACTTTATGTGTGAACACACAACAAAAAAGTTGTCTGGTGCTGCGGAACCACGTTAACGCAACACGCAGCAAAAAGTTGCCTGCAAGTGTGGCGTTACCTTTAACGTGTTTCCGCAGCACCAGACAACTTTTTTGTTGTGTGTTCACACATAAAGTGTTGTGAGTTCACACACAGAAATAATTTTGAGAGAAAGTTGCCTTTGCAGACACAACCAACTTTTTGATGCGGCTAAGCTCCCTCCTTCCAAAAATCAACCAATCAAGAAGAAGCAACTTTTTCTATTTCGAAAAACAGCTTGGTCGGACGAAGCTGGAAAAAAAGTGATGCACAACAGATTTTTTTACTGCCGAAAGAGAAGCAGCTCCCTAGTGTGAATGTGCAGTTTTCTGCTGCCGCCTCAAAAAAGTTGTAGGAACTTTTGGAGATTTGTCACAGGGAGTTGTGGCAGGGAGTTGTCTCTATGTGTGAATGCGCATCACAAAAGTTGTAGCAACTCGTCTGGTGTGGCGTCACCTATACGTCACCTCATCCTGAAAGCTGAAGGTCAGTGCTCTGTTTTAGAATCTTGAACCTAATTGCTCAATTTATTATCCACTTCTCCCGCCGTTGCTATAATGTTTCAATCATTTTCTGAGGCACATATTCTGACAACTTAAACATGCAGAGTGCTTAATAATAATAATTCATCTTCTTTTTTATCAAATTTAATCATCCAACTTTATATTCCAATGGCATATGAACTTGATGCAAATCTAAACTATTTCTAAAAAATTTCTAATATTTGAGTATATTTTGAAAGTTACCCCTGCTGAAGAAATTGTATTATTTGCTGAAAATATAATTACAACAGCACATTTTGGTAATCAGGTAATGAACTGACTAACTTATTGTCAGAAAGTCGTCTTCAGTGAAACAACTCAACTAGTTAATTTTGTGTTATGGGCAACGAGTAAGAAAAGTTTTGGTCGGTTGGCTGAATGAATTCTGACTTGAAAACAGAAAGAAAAAAAAAGTAAACGGGAAGCTACTCTCCAATTGCAGGAATCGGTTTGACCCACGGCAGAGGAAACAAGTTGTTTTCATTTGAAGCGAACTACCCAAAGCTTGATGGGTTTAAGTTAGTGAAGAGAAAGCAAAATCCAAAAATAAAATTCCTTATAGGTAAGTAGGAAGGACACCTTTACTTAACTCTTAGAATAAAATCCTGTTGATATTTGGATTACTCGTAGATTTACTGCGACATATGGAGACTAAATCGTGCATGTTAGGTTANAAAATCCTGTTGATATTTGGATTACTCGTAGATTTACTGCGACATATGGAGACTAAATCGTGCATGTTAGGTTAAACATAGTTTGGTAAGGTAGGCAAGTAAATATGCTTACAGTTTTATATGATAACTAAATGAAATAAAGCTGAGGAGTGATACTTTAGTATGTATCGGACTATAGATTTGTTGAAAACATCTTAANTAACTAAATGAAATAAAGCTGAGGAGTGATACTTTAGTATGTATCGGACTATAGATTTGTTGAAAACATCTTAAGGTAGAATATTTTAGTAAAACTGAAGCTCATTATTCATAGCAACCGATAGCATGAGTAGTCATGTGAAANCTTAAGGTAGAATATTTTAGTAAAACTGAAGCTCATTATTCATAGCAACCGATAGCATGAGTAGTCATGTGAAAATTAAGTGACTTGAAATGATTCAAATTGTTTTTAAATTTAGGCTTTAAAATTTTTATAAATGCATTGAAATTTATTCAGAGTTGATATGACTCAAAATTTCTGGAGTGGGTTAAAAAGTCTCAAAATGGCAAGCGGTTTAGAATGTGATGNCAGAGTTGATATGACTCAAAATTTCTGGAGTGGGTTAAAAAGTCTCAAAATGGCAAGCGGTTTAGAATGTGATGCAATAACTTGAACAAGTTTGGAATTTTGAGAAGCCTAAATTTCTTCTTAGGATTTGATTCAGAGTTATGTACCGGCATGGCCATTAGGAACGAGTAAAAATATTTTTTACTGCTTGTGTTGTGCGACAGCTGTTTATACACTTTGCTGGAGTTGAATCTATGCGCCCCCATTCATTCTTCTTCCTCAGCATTAGAGCTGGTCTCCCGCTTAAATTTTTTTTCTGAATGCACTTGGCATCAATATTTTCCCTCCTTATTACATTCTTTGCTTGATCATCACTCTGGTAAGTTGTCACATAATACTAATATTTTGATTTAATTTAGCAAATTTAAATAGTAATTAGTAATGATAGTTAAATCAGCCATAGCAATGGCAAGAGTTGGAGTATACATTTGAGATTTTTATTTTTCAAAAAAATTTTTCTAGATTTTTGCATTTATCCAAAAATCATGACTTCTTCAATTGTATACCCCACCCCTACTGTGGCAAGATTTGTTTTGTTCAAAAAAAATTACTTTTGTTTTATTGGATAGAAATCTGTTTCATGAATTTCTGGAGCGATTGAAAATTTTCAAAGTTCTAAATTCAAAAAATTTTCTAGGTCCAAAATTCTAAGTGAGGTCAAAGTGCAGGTCAAATATCATTCCGTTTATTGTTGGGGGCAAGGCAAAAAATTTTAAGTTTTTATTGAAAAAAAAAAATTATTTTTTAAAACAAAATGTATAAAAATTAAAAAAAAAATTTTTTTTTTCAAAGTACCTATAGTTAGAGCAAGATAAAAAAATTCTTTAATTTTTTTTACATGTTTTTTTTTGCATACAAAAGGATGTTCTGCATCTATTTTGAAATTTCAAATTTTTTTTTACCATGCCATCAATACAGATATTGAAGTTGACATGGACTTGTGACCTGACGGGGTCAACTTATAGAATACTTTTAAATAGAAAGTTTTTCAGAATTTCATTCTAATCAACTTTTATATAGCTTGTTTGGATCATACATAATCCAAACTACAAATGTTGAGACTTGGAAAATTTACAAATTAAAACAAAAAAATTTTTTGTAATAATTCAGAATTGTTTCAGAATATCTTGAAAAGATTCATATTCCAGAATACGCCAAAAATTCAGTTGTTCAGATTTATGCTGAGCAACTTTTATATAAGAAATTTTTTAGGTTATAAAGGAACACAAAATCAAAATTTTGGACTTTAAAAAATATATCATAATTTTTTATTTAGAAAATTTTCGAAAAAATTTTTTTTTCGAACGTGAAGAGGCCTGTGTTTTTTTTATAATTCCCGGATGAATAACTTGATTAATTCATTGAATAGACATTGTATAATTAAGAGATTGACAAAGTCAATGAATTATAATTTAAAAAATGATTAATATTGCGCCCATAAAGTTCCACTGACAATTGACCTGAACTTTGCCCTGACCTTTAACCTGAATGGGTCACCACAGGAAAAATTATTATGACAAAGTTGTTAAGATTTTTATGCTGAGCAACTTTCATATAAGATTTTGGAGGTTATATGGGAACACAAAATCTAAATTTTGGACTAAAAATTTATCAAAATTTTTTACTTAGAAAATTTCCAAAAAAAATTTTTTTTTTTGAACGTGAAGAAGCCTGTGTTTTTTTAATAACTCCCGGATGAATAATTTGCTTAATTCAAAGAATAAGTCATTGTATAATTAACAGATTGAGGAAGTCAATGAATTGAAACTTAATAAATGGTTAATATTGCGCACATAAAGGTGCAATGATAATTCACCTGAACTTTGACCTAAATTTTCACTTGAATGGGTCACTAAAAAAAATTATTATATGAGAAAATTGTTCAGAAATTCATGCTGAGCAACTTTCATATAAGAAATTTTTTAGGTTATAAGGGAAAACAAAATAAAAATTTTGTACTTAGAAAGTAACAAAAAAAATTTTTTTCAAACATGAAGAGGCCTGTGTTTTTTTATAATAATTCCCAAATGAATAATTTGATTATTTCATTGAATAAGTCATTGTCAACGTTCAAAAATTTGAAAGTTTTTATAAGAGCTGTATAGATTTATTGTTTTCAGACAATGCCTCCACGCCTCAATCAGCAAGAATGACTTTTCGTCATACGTCAATTCTATCTTAACCATCATTTAGGATGTCATCAGACAAACGCAGTGGTACGGATTTTTGAAGAAGAGTTCCATCGCCCACTCAATCCGTCCACGGTTAAGAGGATCATCCGAAATTTGGAGAATGAGAACAGGATAGATGACATTCATCATCCCCGGACTCCAATAGTATCCACCCAGGAACATCTAGTTGCTTTGCGAGCTCTCGTTGCTCAGAATCCAACTGCTGGCACTACCCTCTTCGCCGCTCATCATCCCGCAAGCAGGACGACAATACGTCGAATGCTTCGGGCAGAAGGATTTCGGAAGTACACCATTTAGCCTCATCAAAAACTCAAAGGCGACGAAGATAACTTCGCAAGAGCTCAATTCTCTCTCAAAATGTTGGATATGGTACATGCGGATCCAGATATCCTGAATAGAATTGTATTTACCGATGAAGCGATACTCTATAAGGTAAAATCTCTTATTTAATACAACTTGCATGGAATTAATCCTAGCTATCCCAAACTGAATGCACAAAACAAAATTTTATTTATTGCAAGGATATCAAAGATAAAATAAAAATCTGGTCCAATTTTATTCCTGATTTTATGGATTCTTGCAAAACAACATCAAAAGAAATAATTCATATGTGGAGCGCCATATTTCGCGACCATGTGTACATGCATTTCTTTACTGATAAGGAGACTGTCACTGGTCTGAAGTATTTGGAGCTCCTGAGAGATGAATTTGTGCCATGGCTTTATGGAGTTTGCGAAAATGAAGATGTACCATTTGAAGAAGTGTATTATCAGCATGATGGAGCATCAATACATTATCAGATCAAAGTCAGAGAGTTTTTGGATAAAGCGTTTCCTGGAAAGTGGATTGGGCGAGGGGGACCAATTGCGTGGCCAGCAAGAAGTCCAGACCTGACTTCTTGTGACTACTTTTTGTGGAGATTTTTAAAGAACAAAATCAGGATTATGTTGGAACGACCCAATACGTTGCAAGACCTCAAAGATTTTGTTCTTGTATATTCTCAACCACTCCACTTAACTCCGGAAATGTTGGAATCCGTTCGGCAGAATTTTGTGAAGCGATTAGAACTCTGTAACTTAAATAGTGGAAATCATGTCGAGCAGTATCTCCTAGCAAAAAAGACAATTCCGGTTGACAATATAGGTATCTAAATCCCACTCGACTTGCATGGACAAATAGGAGGCCAAATTCCAGAAGACGTACCAGAAATAGGTGCGGAAGTGAAAGTTTGGTAAAAAGTGCACAACATTAGCTTCTCGTTGAACCATCAGCCCTTTTAAGAGCTATTGATTTTACGAAGAGCAAATTCATATATGTGTTTCGCTAACTTATTTGGTTGATGTGTAATTTCATTTTGTTTTATTTTGCATGTTTGTTTTAGCAGCTGCAATTGTAATGGTTCAAACTCATAATTGAAGATGCCAGTGGAAAAAGTACAACTTTCAGATTTGTTTATTTTGAAATTCAAAAAAACATCGTTTCCATGGGCAGATAGTAAAATCTGCTTATAAAATATTTATTTCAGGTTATCGTTTTTTCGTAACAAATATACCTAAACACTTGATCAGCGAGTCTTACTAACTAAAATGGATAAACTAGCTTCCAAATTGATAAAAGGTTCTCTAGCATGCCTCGATCGCGCAATACTTGTATTGCAATGGAATTTTGAAAATAAAATACAAGTTGGCATCCGTGAAGTAAGATTTATTTTTTAAATTTTTGGTTACACAACCAAAATTCAGTGGGAATTTACAATAAGGCTTCAAGAACACACGGGATGGTTTAGGAAGCCACGAGAACGGTGCGGGAACCCACGTTGGGAACCCACGTTTTCACATCTTTATCGTGTTTCCTGCAGTCATCCTGCGGGTTGCCTCAGCTCTCCCGTTGGTAGCCGTAGCCTTCCCGTGGGTTCCCGCAGCCCTTTCGCGTCGTCTCTAACCTCTCCCGTAGGATTCCGAAGCCCTCCCGCGCCTCCCGCAAGCTTAAAGTGGATTACCGCAGCCCACCAAAGTTCCTGCACCCCTTCCACGTCCTCCAGCAGCTCTTCCGCAAATATCATTACAGCAAATAAGATTTCGCAATTAAAAATTCCGTTTGTTCAAAAAAAATTGTCCAAGCGAATTAGCAAATGCTAATAAACTTTACAAGATCCAAAACAAAAAGTAATACATTAAATTCATATGAATTTAGATTTTTTTTGTAAACAAATACAGTTTCTTTTATGGGTTACTTTATTACCATTAATTTTGGCATGTAAGGTATCCAGTGTTCAAAAAAAAATTTTTTAATAGTTTTGTCATTAGCATATCTTATTCTCATAGTCGTATTCTTAAAAGTCTATCTGCTGTGAAATTCACTGTTGGCGGTTTTGAAGTGGCTGTGTAACTTAAAATTTAAAAAATAAGTTTTACTTCACGGATGCCAACTTGTATTTTATTGTCAAAATTCCATTGCAATACAAGTTTTGCGCTATCGAGGCATGCTAGAGACCTTTTTATCAATTTGGAAGCTAGTTTATCCATTTTAGTTAGTAAGACTCGCTGATCAAGTGTTTAGGTATATTTGTTACGAAAAAACGATAACCTGAAATAAATATTTTATAAGCAGATTTTACTATCTGTCCGTGGAAACGATGCTTTTTTGAATTCCAAGATAAACAAATCTGAAAGTTGTACTTTTTCCACTGGCATCTTCAATTGACAGATACTACACTGAGTAGTGTGGGGGACCAGACGGTCGTATATTCCCCTTCCACCTCGTCTGGTCTCCCTAAAGGTGGAGGGGGACACTAATTAGTCATATTTTCTATTTCAGAACTATTATTGTCGAGCAATGGACTCATGATCAGCACATTTCAGTTTGGTGCGATATTTGTTTTGGAGCCAGGAACATCTCTCCTCTTCATCCATTCTTTCGAGCAGCAGATNTTTCAGTTTGGTGCGATATTTGTTTTGGAGCCAGGAACATCTCTCCTCTTCATCCATTCTTTCGAGCAGCAGATATGTGTAAAGAACATACTAGGTGGGAGATGTTTTACAACTACAAGGGCAACAGTGTGCTACCGTTAAGTAAACTAACTTTTATCTTTGTTTTACTTAAATTGTTGGTTTACAATGATAAGTTTTTGACAAGCGCGTTAAACTGTGTTTAAAAGAGGGAGAACTTTGTGGTGAAGATTTTACAAGTTATCCTTTAAGTACCTGACCTTACAAGCTAATTACTAGATTTGCATTGATTAATAATTGATTAACTCAGGGTTAGCATAATATTTGTCTTTCATATAAGCAACTATTTTAGCTTTTTGTTTGATTGTTCAAACCTTATTCTTACTTTTACCAAATTTCTAACACCACCGCAATTATAGAGTTACTTTTATAAATTATAATTTTACTAACTTACNTTACTTAAATTGTTGGTTTACAATGATAAGTTTTTGACAAGCGCGTTAAACTGTGTTTAAAAGAGGGAGAACTTTGTGGTGAAGATTTTACAAGTTATCCTTTAAGTACCTGACCTTACAAGCTAATTACTAGATTTGCATTGATTAATAATTGATTAACTCAGGGTTAGCATAATATTTGTCTTTCATATAAGCAACTATTTTAGCTTTTTGTTTGATTGTTCAAACCTTATTCTTACTTTTACAAAATTTCTAACACCACCGCAATTATAGAGTTACTTTTATAAATTATAATTTTACTAACTTATAATTATAAAATTACTAATCATTAAATCGTCATCAGTTAAAAACGGGTATTTTTATCATCGCGATAATTATCAACACGAAATTCTCTCATCATTATCAACGATAATTATAGATAATTATTAATAATAATTATGGTTTGCGAACCCTTCAACAAATTAATTCTGATAATTAATAATAATAATAATAATTAATTATAATTAATAATTAATTATTATTAATAATTAATAATTAATAATTAATAATTAAGTAATTACTAGAAAACATTGATTATTTTTTTTTCACAATCGGTACAATTTACCCAATCTCGATTGGTGGTGGTAAGGGTGATGTGCAGATGTTTTTGTTTTACCCGCATATCTGATGCAACAACAACACAAGCAGTAAAAATATTTTTACTCGTTCCTAATGGCCATGCCGGTACTTTAGTGTAGTGTACTCCATGACTCCGACCCCGGAGTCACCCGTGGTTTGCTATGGAGTCGGAGTCGATGACTCCGGAGCAGGCATATGCAAACAAGGATTCGGAGTCAATGACTCCGGAATCAACTCCACACAATTGGAGTCAGCTCCAAAAAATATCATGCGCAGAAATTATACAGCATCACATCACAAGCAAAATACACGTATGTCAGTAAGGTATGATACACTAAATATTGCTGCTCTTCTGCTATATATAGGGGCGGCTTTAATTAGCTCTGCTGCTTAATATAGTGTAGCTGCAATATACAGTTGCTTTGCTCCTACTTTTAGGAGCATTTTAAAATTTAAATATTTTAAATAATGGAGGCATGTCGACGAAGAATCCGACAACTCAAAATTAGAAATTGTTTGCTAATTTTTAAGACTAATACGTAAACAAAAGCCGGGACAAATGTCGGCAAGTCTTTCACAAATTAGTTTCAATTCATTGACCTTTTTCATGATAACTTCCTAACTTAATTTACTTTTTTTAGACTTTTGTCCTTAATTTGCCAACTTTTAGATGAATTTTGATTTTTTTTAATGGAATTCCTGCCCCACCTCCGCACAAAAAGAATCATGTGCATAATATGTATTAGCGAAATCTAAGTAAATGTGAATTTTGACTCCGGAGTCACTCCTTATTTTCAAGGAGTCGGAGTCAGTGACTCCGGAGCCACTCCAAAATTTTCTTGGAGTCGGAGTCAGTGACTCCGACTCCGGCTAAACCCGGAGTCATGGAGAACACTACTTTAGCGCAAGTATACATGTCCATGATTTGTTGGTGTCACTCATTTGCGTATTTCTAGTGATACTTAATCACAATTAGTCTAAGGTTTGGAGGTAAGCTCATTCTTATAATAATAAGTAATAATAATACCCTTCAGTGTTGGTTATACATGTTTTTCTTAGTGAATTCGGGTCAAACTTGGGTCACAATATAAATTTTTTCTTATAATTCTTTTACTGTTGTTGGATGTGTGTGCGATTTGCCCAAATGTGCAGTGTGGGACTCTGGGTTAAGGGAGAAGGGCGGGTATCCCTGTTACATCCCTATTGGTTCTCTCTGTATAGGTAGTAGAAATATCACGCTAATTTCACATGTGTCCACCCATTGCAAGTCTTTCATACTGGGAAAGAAAATATTCAAAATCTAGGTGTAAATTTTAACATCCCATGAGTACCTGATATAACATATATTCTAACCTCCGTATAGTTCTTCTGCTGAACACAGGTAAATAAATGTTCGTATTAAAATGTGTGATAATTTTACAAACAATCATTTGATATTAAAAACTTCTTTATTTTCAAATTAAAATACTGGCTCACAAAATAGTTAAAACTAGACGTCAGAGAAGGATTGCTAGATTTTCTAAACCTTTCACCAATCTGATTAATTTGTTTATATTTAACTTGAATCTGTTTGGTAGAAAAGTTTCAATAAGGCTAGATTTACCAGAACGATATGGTATTCAATGTATCTACTCACCACTTACATCGTTAATTTATTTATAAATTTACTTGAATGCTATTGGTGAAAAATGTTGAAAGAAAATTTGCGACCAAGAAAATTTAAGGTTTCATATACATGGGAATTTAAGCCTTCTTATTTATTCATTATTTCACTTGAGTTTCGTTGGCTAGAACGTTCAAATAATCCTATTTTATTGAATATACAATTATCTGATGGCATACATAAACACTAATGTTCAATACTTCCATTTGAAATATAATAAGTTTTTACAAACAAATAGTTTTGAGGAATATGAATTAAGGGCCATTTTGATTCATGCAACAACATCAAGCTTAACTTAACCTGTATGCGTTCTCTCTTAATCTTATATATGTCTCCCAGAGAGAATGCAGCGTTTTTTTCTTCATAAAAATGTGTCAGATCAGTATCGGACAAGTATCCTTCTTGTTCTTTTCTGTCGTCGCCAAATTTACCTTTACATGGAATATTGTTGATTTTTCACATATTATTCTAAACTTCAGCGACTGCTTTGTGTCTGTTCAGTATTTTGGCACAGATTTTCATGTTGAACAATGTGCAGTTCCATTGACATTATTCGCCACATTTTTTAAAAATTCAACAAAGTCAACACTGGACAAAAGTCCTATATTGCATCGTTCACGATGTATAGCATATTTTGTTGTTTTGAGACCAGAGGTTGAATATGAAGACTTTCTAAGAAACCAGGTGGCTGAAAAATACATGGGTAAGCCAATAGGATTTACAATACCATTTTACCGGAATAAAGCATTTTATCTGCAACATTATTTTATTGTTTTGTCGCGATTCATTAATCCAGTTACTACAATTGTACGTTTGCTGCCCGTTCTGGTATATTCCTACTTTTACACCCTTACTTTACAAATTAAACCCAACACAACCAATCTGATTATAGAAAATTTACTTTTTATTTGTCATGTGTGCCTCCCAAATTCGATAAGAAAAAAAATTATTTCAAATGCGGCCACGATAGAGAAAATGAAATTTGATTTAAAGCAGATACGAAAATCTTTCGACACCGCTACAAACGATGGTCGATCTGTTGTATTTCAAAACACCTACTTACTTCAACTTTATAATAATGTCACCAACTTTCATGCAACAGCAATGACCTGCCGAGAAATAAAATATTTTGAGCATTTTCTTAATAAATTTGAATGCTCAGCCTCTGACATGGAAAGAACTATGTATGAGAGGGTAATTCAGAGCATAGTATTTCGCACAATGGACTACGGTAAGACTTACAACATGTCTCTCGCCTTTCGAATTCAAAGTTCGGACAATCCTGTCGAAATTTTGTATTATGGGAGTGAGGATGGCACCATGAAATACAAATCCAACTTGTATCGAGTTCACGGTATTCCAACTTTGGTGTCTTCTAGATTTTTCAACTTTATCACATGCTACGGCTCAAAGAAAATTATCTCTTTTGCTTTCTACGCAAATCCGTTTGACAGCTGGAGTTGGGCATTAATTTGTATTACGTGCCTGCTCCTTTCACTTGCATCAACAGTCACGGCAATTTATTTCACAAGGTCTACTCGCACCTTGATGAATATCATTCAACATTTCTATTTAGCAAACTTAATTTTCTGTTCTGGATTGTTGGAACAAAGTCCTTCAATATCCTCATTGTTCAGTTCAACATTTCGTAGAATCATATCTATATTCCACGCACTTGTTATCCTTTGGCTGTTGGCAGGAATTATCCTCACAAGTGGCTTCAAAGGAATTGTAGTTTCTGATCTGACCATCCCAGCAGCAACTTTAAACAATATAACAGATTATTGGGATCTCGTAGGGTTTCAAATTTACACTCCAATGGCTCAAATTAACTACTGGGGAAACTGCAACAGTGCTGATGTGGCGATCATAAACACTGCCTTAACTCCAAGAATTGCAAACGAGATTGAGTTCTATAAGAGGTCAAGGGTAACACGGAAGGAATATCTTAGCTTATCCAACATAGCAAAAAAAATATTAGCATGTTCTGAAAGACATTTTTTGGCGATGTTACAGTATAAAAATGCCACAAAAGGAAAGTGTGATAAAATGATGGCTTATGTGGATTACTCTGAGAATATAGGATATGCAGTGAAAATATTGAACAGAAATCTGCCTGGGGATCCGTACAAACTGTGGAAAAAACCATGGCTTCAGGATAAAGTGTATTGGTTTGTATCAGCCGGTTCAGGGCTATGGGCTACTAAAAAAATGAAACAGTTGATGGAATCTGGAATTAATTCTTTTTGGAGAAATATTCAAACAATTGTCAATACGGGATATTTTGTTCGTAATCTGGCACAGCATCCAGAAAATATATACGCATTGACTATGAATGGGAATATTGTCACGGCGTTTTATATACTTGTCGGTGGAGTGGGTATAAGCAGTTTGGCATTTACTATTGAACTTGCACCTAAATATATTCTATTTTAATTCTCAGCCCAATAGAGTAAAGAACTTTGTATAGGTTCTTATTTCAAAATGCAATAAAAACACGTAAAACATGTGTTGCAATGTATCTTTCAAAACCCAATTTCTCAAAAAAAATAGACGTTAGATTGTCAAAAATTTTGGTTTATAATATATGTGAAAGTTTACAAATTATGTTTCTGTTTTACTAACAATGATTAAAGCTAAGCAAATAACGTAAAACTAGGTGTCACACTTGAGTTAGGAAGATGCCTTGAGAACGAGATAAGTCAATAAAGCCGTGTAACAACCGCGAATAAAAGGAATTGATACACTACTAACTACATGGTTAGGTAGATAGATGGATAATATAAATAGTCGGAACTCCAATGGATAAATGAGTAATTGACACAGGTAGATAGATGGATGGATAGACAGATAAATAGATGGGTAAATAGTTGGACAGATAGATAAATAAATAAATTGAAAGATAGGGTAAATAAATAGACGAATAGATATATAGGTGCACTTATTCATAGATATATGGATAGATTTATGGACACATACATAATAAATACTCAGGGTCATATTTGTTTTATTTGGTTAGTTAACTTTACTGTGTCTTTCCTTCCGCTCGCAATAAAATTTTTAATTTATTTGAGGTGACTTGTGGTAAATCATATTCAAACACTGCCGCCTATTCTGAGCGTGTTAAAGCGAATCCGAATTAGGCTATTATCTGTTGTAACTACACTATGCATCTTTTCTGGTCCATCCGACCATCCGAGAATTATCGGAATAGTTTCTTGAGGATGGAGACAGGACACACCTGTACCATGCAGCTCGTCCACCAAGGACAGAAATTTTTGGAATTTTAGTCATGTCCATCAAGCCTGAGCCTGTTAGTCGGTATTTTCCATAAACTAAAACATTTGTCGACGGGATTTTGATTGTTAAATGATAAGGCGATTATCTTGAGAGGGAATGAATGTATCTCCATTATTTTTTATTACGCGGGATCCGCGTGTCAAATCTTGCACGCACGGCAGTTGTATAAATAAGATTTTCCATACCTTGCACCTGCTATTAGATTAACCCCATCTATCGGCAATCATAAATGCAGAACAGAATTATTTATAATTTTGAACACATTTTGAGCTCTCGCAACGCTTTGAAAACTATAACAATGTTGTTGGAATCATTTGACATTTTAGTCTTTATTTAACATATTTTGCTTATATGTCCAATAAGGCATGTCTGTGCAATCGGAAGCGAATTGCCACTTTTCCTAATTTCCATACCTGTAACCTAAAAGAAGGGCGCCACACCAAATGATGCCAAATAAATAGGAGCCACACCAAACGGTCCCAAACAAAAAGTAATTACAGTGCAAATCGTTTAATATCACTCCTTCTGTCACAAGTCTCTTTGTATTACCAATTTAAAAATTTCCTCCGGATGCCCTTGCACTTAAGGGTAAGAATAGGTTGCCTTATGTCACTTCGCCTAATTTTATATTTCATCTTGAGTCACCTATTCGAACCCCACACATGGAAGTTTACTTTATTGGCAACTTTCGTGCCATAGTTTGAATTTCACATCTCTTTTCTTAATTTCTCTCCAAATTGTATACATTCAATTTACACCTTAATAAAATGGCGAAAGAAAAATCATCACTAAAGAAACATTCTCCTGTTGTGTGTAGAAAAAAATTACTAACAATTTTCATTGGAAATACACTGATAAAGAGGATTTTAACAAAATTGTAACACCTCGAAAGTTTTTCCTGCCAGATTTGAAGACAAAACCTGAGTTTTTTTTTCAATGATAGGAATTAATTCCAGGGTTCTTGATTTTTTTATAATTATCAAAAAATAAATTTATTTTTGGTGATGTGTATTTTCGTATAAATTCTGAAAAAGTGAGAGTTGTACTTATTTTAATGAGTTTTGTATGCGAAATATGCAACATGTTTATTTGAAAAAATCAAAAAATTTATGACTTTTCCAAGCTTGATAATTATCTTTGATAATTATTTTATGAACAGGAGCCCCCTTTCGTCGTACTCACCATCCCGTTCCTCATCAAGAGACAACAGCATCACACAACAAGAAAAAACCTTCACCGCTTTCCTATTCTCTAACTAAAGGAAAGTTACCCTCCCTAGATTAAGACATTTATATAAAAATATATTATATATAGAGTATATAGATAGCGTCTCTTTTAGACGCTCACTTCCATTTTGGAAATAAGAAGAAGAATAAAATATTATTCCTCAAAGTTTTTCAATTCTTTTGATTTTCTTTTATTAATTTAAAATTAAATAATAATTAAAAATATTAATTTATCAATTCATATTCATTGGTGAATCCGATACCTCACTCCACAGGACCTACCACCATCAAGAACCACCGAAAGACCCTTAGGATCCAGCCACAACACTCACAAATCTCACAAACACAAACACTTTCGCATCATCGACCTCAGATTCCAACGAATAAAAACATCGCACGTTGATAACCGTTACATGGTTTTACGCTTTGCTATGAAAAGTTTATATGATATAATGTGCGATATAATTATATGTATATATTTTTAGTTGTAAGGTCTCTACTTTTCAATTTTCCTAAATCAAACCGCCGAGTATTCAGTTTACAACTCTGCCGAAACACTTTCAAATTCGCTAATGAGAATTTAGTAGGTGAATAACGGGTTTCAAACAAGTTTTTATTTCACCAAAACTGCTTGGATCAATTTGAAATTTTGTAAAGGTGTGAAGAAACACATTTTGAGAAAGTATTTTGATGGTTCTCAAAAATAATTAGAAACAATAATACTGTTTGGATACAAATTTTGTTCTACAGTACATGTCAAACCCGAACAGACCGATTTTGGTTCTGTAATCTCCCTCACAATAAAGAAATAATGAAGTTGGATGTTGAGGTTATCATAAAACTTGCTGCGAGATTCACTCTTCCCGGTAGAGTAGATGGGCATATTGGAAACGAAAATTTTATAGCAATCCTTTGAATTAAATTGATAAAAACAGAATAAAATAAACTTATAATTAGTTAAGTACTGTTCCCTCCACTACTATAGGTCGATCAGAATTAAGATTTTAAGAGGTATTGTTTATTTCGTTATTTGCATAAATTTTCAATGGTAACGATCATTTCCCACAAAAACCCAACATCTACCGCGGATTTTTTCCATTAGACTTTTACTTAATTATTTAAAAAATAAAAAACTATATAAATAGTGCAAATATTTGAATTTATCTAATTATCTGTTCCCGAGTCCTCGTGCGACGGGGGCTGCGGGAACCCACGGGAGGGCTAAGGGAATTTACAAGAGGGCTGCGGGAAACTACGGAAGGGCTGCGGGAAACTACGGGAGGGCTGCGGGAAACTACTGGAGGGCTGCGGAAACGCATGAGAAAGTTGCGGAAACCTGCGGAAGGGCTGTGGGACACTAATAGAGGGCAGCGGGAACGCACGGGAGGGCTGTGGAAATTCACGGGAGGGCTGCGGAAAACTACTGGAAGGTTGCGGGAACCCACAGTAGAGTTGCGGGAACCCACGGGAGGGCTGCGAGAACCTACGGAAGAACTGCGAGAACTTACGGGAGGTCTGCGGAAACTCACTGGATGGCTGTGGGAATTCACGGGAGGGCTGCGAGAACCCACTGGAGGGCTGCGGGAAACTACAGGAGAGCTGCGGAAATTCACGAGAGAGGTGCGGAAATTTACGGGAGGGCTGCGGGAACCCATGGGGGGAGTGCGGGAAACTGCGAGAGAGCTGCGGGAATTCACGGTACCGCTGCGAGAACTCAAGGGAGGGCTGCGGGAATCCATGGTAGGATTGCGGGAAACTACGAGAGAGCTGCAGGAAACTACAAGATGGCTGCAGGAACCTACGGGAGGGCTGCAGGAACCTACGGGAAGGCTGCAGGAACCTACGGGAGGCCTGCGGGAACCCACGGGAATGCTGAAGGAATCCGCGGTAGGACTGTCGGAATTTCGCGGCAACCCTATTGAATACTAAGCGAAAATGTTAAATATTTCATCCTAACATTGTTAATAAGAAACAAAATTTGTTATAAATTAACTTGGTCAATGGAATAGGGAGAAAACCAGGGACATATGGATGAATTTGGTCACTATAACTAAAATGCGATAAATTAGTTGAAGCTGTTGCAATAGAAATTTTATGCAAAAAACGAAATAAAAAATCTCTTCAAGTCTTAATTCTCATGGACGAGGTTGTGGAGGGGACAGTCCTTTACTAATTATAAGTTTATTTTGTTCTGTTTTTCTCAATTTAATTCAAAAAATTGCTATAAAAATTTTGTTTCTAATATGCCCATCTACTCCACCGGGAAGATGTGAATCTCGCAACAAGTTTTATGATAACCTCTACACCCAACTTCATTATTGCTTCAGTGTGAGGGAGATTACAGAACCAAATCAGTCTGTTCGCTTGTGACATGTACTGTATTCTTTTCTAATGGTGGTGAACTAAATTAACACTCAACATTCTGGCAAAAATTTTCGGATTAATTCGAAACCATATTATCAATATTGCTTGAAAAACGTTAACTTAATTTGTCTATTGTATTCTTAAGTTGTAAACATATGCGAAAAATCGAAACAAGGACCAAAATTTTTTTATATTTATATTTTAAACATTCTTCCTAAGAGTCCTATACATTTTATTTTCAAATAATTTCTAAATCCTTCAGAAATACCTTTTTAAAATAGTGCACAATACATCCACCCGAAACTAGAAATTTAACTGACGACTACTCAGGCCGAGAGTGAACTGAGGAAAAAATCTTGTAAAGTAATTGAGAAACAAATTATGTTTTAAAAGTTGTAACAGTTTCGTTTTAAAACGATTTCGATAACTTCTCCAAATAACTTTAGACATATTTCATAACTTTCAAAATAATCCGAAATTTTTTAAATAAATGTCGAATATTAATTTAACGCACCATTACAGAAGAAAAATATATATATAAAATATTTCGTTAAAATATTGTTTATAAATGTTTTCGAGAAAATATTTATCATTTATTATTTTGAATATTTTTCATATATTTTTATAAATGTATCAAAGGTAGATTTAATTATTAATCTGCTATATAATCTTCTATATAATTTAGTGTGTTTTTCGTGTCTGACGCAATAATTCTCTTAGACTAAGCAATTTAGATATAGATAAACCTATATAATTATCATTAGTATTTATTGGTGATGTCACTCATGCTATTTTTATTAAGGTCAGAGGTCAAATGGTCGAGATATTAATTTTATAATGAAAAATGGAAAAAAGAGAGGAAGAATACAGCAAAAAAATTTTCATATAAGTTTCCATATGCCTTATTTCGGTTTAAGAGATGGAAAGTGAAGATATTGTTCACTCTACTTATAAGTTGTTTTTTATAAGTTTTTAAAACAATGCCACAATTATTATAGACTGCCATGGTTTAGTGGTTATGGCATGTGAGTTTGGTGGGTTTAGTCAAAGGTTCCATTCTTGGGGACGGGGGGG
>NIPM01000201.1:0-61303 GCA_002738285.1 Holacanthella duospinosa | reverse complement strand
GGGGGGGGAATGCGGGCATGTTTGAAAGGGGTGCAAGTATGTACAAAAGTGATGCGAGAAGGGTCAGAAGGATTAGGGCAAACACGAAACGGATGCATGGTAGGCAACGGAGGAATGAGGGCATGTACGGGAGGGTAACGTCCATGGTCGGGAGGGATGCAAAGAAAGTGGTGAGGGATGCGGGCATGGATGGAAAGGATGCTGGCGTCGGTGGAAGGTATGAGGGCATTGACGAGCGGGCTGCGGGCATTCTAAGTAAAAATTAATATAATGCGCTGAATTTGGTTCGAAACACTGACAATGCACAAATCACAAGACCAATCATTGTCAATTGTTGGTATTTGTTTATCTTCGCCGTGTTTATTCTCGGCCGAAGTAAAGGTAAAGGTAACGACGATGCCCAAGTAAAAGTAACGTGAAAGTCAAAGTTATATAATCTCAGACAAGGTAAATTTGTAGATAGTCTTGATAAATGGTTTACTGTCAATTGCGTGTACATAGAAACGTATGAATAAAGAATTAATACTTAATTTGCAAATAACCAAACACTTAATTTTTCTTAGATATTTCCAATTTAAAGCGACTAACTCCTATCCTTGATAAAACGTTTGACATCGGCAGGGCCTCGGATGCAGAACCCAACTATGTTCAATCATGATTTATTATATTTCTGATACGGCCAAATCAGATACCATTTACTCAAACATCCAACTAATTAACAGACGTGCCTCGTGTGCTTGCTTGCTTTGTTCGAAATCTGCTATACGATTTTTTGTTCATATGCTTTTGCTACTTTTCAAGCAATGCCCGCGGCAGCGCTAGCTGTGCGAGCGAAGCGAGCGTCGGCTAGTTAATGATAATAAAACATTGCATCAAATGGTTTCATGAGAATAAATTTTCATAAGCTGTGTTTTATAATGATCAATTTAGAATGTGACACAGTAATAATTTTCCAAAATATAAGATGAGTTTGTTTAACTGCGTCAAATTAACCAACATTCAAAGAAAAAGTTTAAATGCATTGCTTCGTATAAATAGCATGGAAAATTATGAAAACCCATTACATACTCCCATAATTCTATTACGTTAAGCTTAGTACTCAGGTGGGGATTAAACCCGAGCAAAAAGTGTGACAAATTTTCAGGCTAGGATGAGAAGAAACGTAGGAAAAAAGTTGAGCTGAAAATGTCATTTTTGCCCACTTTAAGCCAAGCGTAAAATAGAGGGTACTCACGTCAAGGCTGAGCAAAAAAAGTTTCATGTGACTAATTTTTAAATAAATTGATTTCAAAGAAAGAGTTCGGATTAATAAATTGTCACTGTCCATTGTTAATTTAAAAAGTTTTTGAAAATTAACAGTTCTGATTCGGAAGAGGATGATGATTTAGTGTTTTTTTGATTTTTGAATTTTGAATTTGGAAAGATTAATAATAAAGATTTTAACTAGAAGTTATTCTCGTTTTTGAAACTTGTGAAAAACTATTAAAAAATGTTTCTAATTCCCCAAAATTTGATTTGAGATTATTTTTTTCACTTTTTGCTCGGCAGAAAAAGGGGTCGTTCTTCCTGAGCAGAAAATGTTCTTTTTCTTCCCTGGAAGAATTTTTTTACGTTTCTGCTCTGATTTTGCCTCGACCTGAGTACCAAAATTTTCTTCCAAGCTCTAATTTAAAAAAAAGTCGATTCTTCTCACTTTTTTCCCCACCTGAGTACTATACTTTAGAAGTTGACGTATAGTTAGTTACCTGAAGATATACAGAGTGAGTGAATAAGGGCTACCTAGAGATCCTCACTCCACTGGACCTTTAACACAGTGGGTGGTATTTAGCCGTAGTCTTTAAATAAATAATCTTAACTAAATGTAGCAGCAACTACTTAATAGATCATTTATTCAAAGTGACCACCGTCCATGTCTAGACAATGATTAATTCGTCATAAAAACCACGTCGGAAATTTTGTAGCATTTGTGGGTTTTCATTTATGGTGGCAACAAAGGTTTCAATCCTATTCTTGAACTGCTCTGTTTACTGGGCGAGGTGAGTTGAAAACGATGCTTTACAAATAACCCCAAAAGATCTGGGTACCGATAGCGATATTTGATCAAAATCAGTCGAAGGATAGGCGGTACTCCCATTTAGTTAAAACAAGGACAACAAAATAAAAACAATAATTCTTTGATATTTTGTGTTTTCTAAAACTTTCGACTAAATGATTCTTTGGTTTAAATGTAACAACATGTGATGCTATAAAATAAACAAAATTCTGACGCCGATTTATGGTGGGTGACAGAGAAAGGTCCGGTGGAGTGAGGATCTCTAGGTAGCCCTTATTCACTCACTCTGTACTCATTACAAATATAACGCAAGCGGAGAATAGAGAAATTTAAATATTAGGTTTAAATCTGAACCGACCTAAATTTTCTCGATTTTCACACTCTCGGTTTGAATCTGAGTTTATTGTAACTTAAGAGGTTAAAGTATTAAGTCCAGACCAACATTTGGCATGATTGCTTGGATGCAACGATAAACCACGCGTAAAAATTAAGAAAACTAGTTACAATTTTAATACTTTAGTGATAAGCACTGTTTCCTAAACTTCCAATTTCATAAGAATGATATGGTAAAATTACGAGAATATTTAAATATAAATTAGTATCCACAGAAAATGGATTAACTGACTGTTCCTACCAAAACAGCCAGATCGTACTTTCGATTTTTTTTATCGAAATTCAACCGGTTTTAAACCCAATACTTAATTAATTATTAAAAACATTACGTAATTTACAATTAAAACTAAAACAAATGAAACTAAAACTGAAATACTTCTTATAAACTAAAAAAAAAACAAAAAAAAACTCTTCATTTGGACTTAATCTCAGTTTTTGAAAAACGGACTAACTCTAGCGAAAAGTGAAAGTCCTTCCACGTCACTGATTCTTGACAACAATCTTATAATTAGGTTTTGTTCAGTCCTAAACCTAATATTTAAATCTTTCTATATCAAAAACATAAAAACTGAACAAAGTTTTTCACTGATTGTGCTCCTAATGCCAATTACTTGATACAGCATTAAAATAAGTATGATAGTGGTTGGAATCGAATTCAAAGCACTTGTTTGTGTCATTGGATATGAAACACTTTTTCCTATGTCGACAAATATAATAAATCTCATGGCATTCTTAGCATCGTGCAGCTACATGGGAATTCGACTAGAGTTGTCTTATCTAAGTTAAAAAAACATTATATAAATTAACCGGACAAACCAAAGCTAGAATAAATATGCGATTGCTGCAAATACATCCGAGATCCGTCTGGCACAATTAGAGGTTGCAACGGGTTGCTACCTATTGTGTGTATATAAGAGACATTTGAACATTCAAAACGTACAAATTTTTCGTAAAACAAGCACAATATTCAAAACAACGTTTGTGAGGTGGAGGTTCCTATAGCCAAGGTTCATTAACAAGCAGCCTTTAGAAAACAAGATATGATAGTAGATTCCAGCTTAAATACAAATGCTGTACCGCTAAGAGAAGAGGTCTACAAGGGGCCAAAATGTTGAAAAAATTCTTCAGATATGTATCATATTGAAACAAAAATTTGAATTAAGAAAAAAATCCTTAGGATTTATGAAACCATGTGTTGAAACGACTTAAATTGTGTATTCTCAATGCTAAAATACTTTTCGTGGTTACTATATCACCGTGTATGTTAGAGTATGATACATTAACTTCATCAATTGTTGGAAAATGTTGTGATAAATGGTCCTTATAGGGTCATCCAATTAGCTCTCTGGGGATACGTCACAACAATGACTGCAAATCAACAAAATAAATTGATTATAAGTTATAAACTAATAATAATTAAATTATACCAAAATGGGTGGACAGAGGGAGCTCTGTATTTAATCAGGGCTGAATTGCATTTGCGTCTAACCCACTGAATAGACTCATCTACAGGTAAATCTAAATATATACATATATACTACAAACTCATCTTCACGGTCACTCGGATGATCCTCACGACAAAATTTCTGGAAATCCTGTAGTGGAAGCTTAGCGCCGTTAACGCGCATGCACCCACCACTGTTCCGTGACGCTCGCGTTATCACACCCTGCACTGTCGCCGAACGCGTCTCCTCTCTCGAACCGACGTTGCCAAAGCTTATTCCGTTTTCATTATCAAGGTAGAAAAGCGCATTTTTCGGATAACTTTGTGTTATTTTGGGGAACTCAATAATTCAGCACGAAATAAATATTAGGGCGTGGAGAAAAAATGTAGATGATATTTGGGCAATTGTTAATAAAAATAAAGTTGATAGTATTTTGAATAGGATCAATTCATTCCATCCAGCTATAAAGTTCACTTGTGAGAATGAAGTTGAGGGGAGATTAGCATTTCTTGATGTTTTAGTAAAGCTTAAGAAAAATAAAACATTAGGTCATTCGGCATATAGAAAGCCAACACAGATAGAGACCTAAATTTCAATTCATATCATACAATGAGTCATAAATTATCTGCAATTGATTCTATAATACATCGAGCTTTCATGATATCTGATAAAGATATCTCTGGATAGGGAAATATCTCATGTTATAGACGCTTTAACAAAAAATGAATATCCACGCTGTCATATTTTTAGGAGCATTAAAAAGATCAAAAATAGGATTCACTAAAATAACCATAATATTTCAAATTCATCAGATAATCATAAGAGAATAGCTATTCCATTATAAAACGGCATTTCATCTGAAATTGGTAGAGTATTAAGAAGAAGTTTCCTAGTATCATATCGACCAGATTTAAAATTAGGGACGGTATTTGGGAATCCAAAGGATAAATTAGACCAAAATGATAGAAGTTGTATTTATGAAATTTTATGTAGTTGCAATGCAAAATATATAGGAGAAACTAAGGGGTGTTTTAATACTCGTATAAAAGAACATAAGGCAGCAACAAAAAACCATAAATGCGAGGCGTCGGCTGTTGCTAAGCGATACTGGAATAATTTGTCAGGAAATCATCCAATTTGAAGATAGGTACTGGCATAGCAAATATAATCAATGCATATTTTAGGTAGTAAATAAAAATTAATGAATTTGGATGTTGGATGGAAATTAATGACATAGAAAGCCAGTTTTAGTAGAAAAGAGTTTTAGAATTCGAATCATCTTAAGTTAAGTTACTAAATGTTATTAAATATTGGTATAACGTTCATAAAAAGTTGCAAAATGACGATTGGTTGAAATGTAATTATAGTTTTGTGGCATAACCGGGTTAAGCCGCAAATCTTCGTTGAAAAGCAACACCGAATATTTTGGTGTTCGTATTTTCACAAACAACCAAACGAGGTTTTAGAATATTTGGTTCAATATTAGATTAATTTGACATAGTATTTCGTCCGGTTGCTTCTCTAACGTCATTTCAATTTTTTGCTAATATTTCAATTCATTTGGATAAGTAGATAAGATTTTTATTCCATATTATAAAAAGTAACATTTTATTTTGCACATAATGCAAATAATTTTCTAAGTTTGAAGTAAAATTTAAACGTTATTGTTGTCAGGGAAACTTTACGTAGAACTAATTTGAGTTATTTGATAATAATTATTTTATTTTTTATTTTTACCTCCATTGAAAAATTCTATTTTTTCAATTGCCCGTAAAGAATATCGGATGAAATACTTTTCATGCCATAAAGTTATCCAAAAAATGCGCTTTCCGAATTTCTACCTTCATAATAAAAGCGGAATAATCTTTAAAAACGTCGCTTCGAGAGAGGAGACGCGTTCGGCGACAGTGCGGAGTGTTACAACGCGAGCGTCAAGGGGTAGTGGTGGGTGCATGCGCGTTAACGGCGTTAAGCTTTCACTACAGAATTTTCAGAAATTCTGTCGTAAGGACCATCCGAGTTACCGTGAACAGGAGTTTGTAGTCAACATTACCGGACGGAAAAGCTTAAAAATAAATATACATATAATATATATAATGTATCGTATTCATTCAAACAAAACCCACGGATTCTATTCAAATTGTATATTTCTGATGCGGCTACTATTCGAAGACTGCTTCTATGTCATTATCGTATGGGTGTTTTCTTTATATACCAAAATGTTTTGTAGAGGTCAAAGACCCAAAACCGTCTATAAACGTCGTGAGTTGTGTTGAAATGGCCACATAGGCATTGGAAGGAATTGGAATGAGATGCTACTTGAAAAGTATATCGTGTCTCTAGTTTCATACAATGAATGGCATCATCGTCGTGTTCATTAACAAACGTTGCAAAATCTTGAAATATGACTTATTTATTCACAATAATTTATCTCCCAGTTTAGCATTATTTCATTCTACGATGAAGATCAGCAAAAATGAAAGCATGGAAAACTGGAAGCTTGCAATGAAATTTAGCTTTGGACATGCTGAAATAAGCATAAGATGAAGCAAATTTTAGCACTAAATTAAATAATTATGTTTAAATTATAGGAAATTACTAAAAAATTTTAGTTCTAAATTCACATAGAATTTTTTAGCTCTATATTTGTTATAATTCCAGATGTATCGTTTTCGCTGCCTTATTTGTATGTTCGCTTCAATTAGATGGATTGTGAAAACGGAGTTTTTAATAATTATTTAATTAGCCGCTAATGTCAATTTCCTTCATTAAATGCCACATTATTACATGTACGGTATATAAATAATATTTTATAGTAATAATTTAATCTATTTTAGGGATGAGTATTTTACTTTAGTGTTGCAAATAAAAGGAGAGAAGAAGAAGCTATGTTGTTATGGTGGTGAGGAGGAAGCCCCAGTCCCGTCCACCACTTGAAAAGGTAAAATGGCTTTTCTTTCCATACGTTCCACCAATCAAGGTAGCCTCACTCCGTACTGGAGAGAGCAGAAAGATGGTGCAGAGAAGTTACCGTAATCTGAGGGTGTCTACTTTCCCCAGGGAAGGTGCTGGCTGTGACGAAAAGTACCGCCCGTACTCTGACGAAATTTCCCCTTCTTCTGGTGGGCGCTAAAGTAACGGAGACTACTACCCGTACTATGTTCCATCGGCATAAATATTACACATACATATTGTAAAGGGTCGTACACACCAATTTGATGTATCAAGTGTGGGATAATTTGACAAATCACTCCTGGTTTCTTTTCTTGACAGCTAGAGAAGCCGTCTTGCTCAGGGCTTTGTATCGAAATACACAGGATATTTTCGCCGAGCCACAAACTTAATGGTTACTGTTTGTTCTTTAATTTCAGGAACTTGCTTTTGAGCAGTAGTGCAGAACCAACGTTTTTATCATTTTCACGTGAAAATTGTCAATATCGAAACACAAAACAAGGGCACCGATTTGGTGCTTCCGACGACTTGAAGACTGAATGGACGGGAGAGCTGATAAGCTGTTCAGGATTCAGAATTTGACGAATGAAGTAATCATTTAGCAATGTTAATTGGAGGGCTTTCAGGTGAGTAATCTAAACGACAGTTTGACGCGGAAGTGTATTTCAAACTTATATTTGTCCAACTCACTGACACACTACAAATTTATTGGTAACGGTTCCAATTCATCTTCTAAATCCAATCAGCGAAGTGGCCCTTTTCTGTGTAAAGCAGCAGAACAACCTCGAATTCATTGAGCTGAACTATCTCTGCTAAAGACACTTTGGGGCGCTAAAACGACCTTGAGAAGCCAGCTAGAGAGTTCATCGGATTCGGCCCATTGTAGTCCAACTTGTCGGCCAAATCTGAGTTCCAGTCGTCCAATTCCTCAGCGACTCTTTCTGTCACTGGACATAAATTTTTGTTAAATTTTTACTTTATTTTAACTGTAATTTTTGGGCTAGAAGATGCATCCAGAGGCTTCAGAGGAAGTATCTTCAGAGGTGAAGATACTTTCTAAGAGTCGCAAAAATTTCGCCTTCTTCTGGCAAAATTGTACTCTAAGGTGGTGATTTAATACTCAGAACAGCTCAGGTTGATATGTTGGTTTCAGAAAGGTCTTGGTCGGAACAGAAGCGGAGTGTTCGAAGCTATTTGATCTTACTTACTTCATTTTGAAAGTGGAAAAGTTCACGAATCAAACTAAAGAAGTTCAACTGGAAAACACAAAGAACTCAACAACACTTCCACTGAGGGACTCAGTGCTGCTTTTTACTGCTAACCATCTTTGCGTTGATTCAATTTGTTCTTTGGGAAAATACTCAGGACACATGATATTTGGCGGTGTCGCTGCAACATTCTCAAGAGGAGCTGAGATCAAACTGCAACATGACGATCTAATCGATGTAACGGACGGGCGCAAAAATACACTAGTTGGAAAACCTCATCATTCTGATATTTGGGAAAGTACTATGCCATTGCGGTGGTAAAGTATCTTTTCCGTTGGTCCACAGGGAAATCCACGGCTATAACTATCTCAAAGGCTTGCTTAATAATCAACTTAAATGCATTGTAAGTTCTTTTTACGTAGAAAGTTTATGAATCTTTATAAAAATACTGTAGCCAGGTTTACAGTTATAGCTTTGAACATAATACTTTTTATTTTTAAGTTGGGATTGAACGATGCTGCTTCGAACATACTTAATAACTAGCTTTAAAATTTCAGGGTGTTTGCTCAACCGTTAATATTGCTGAACTGATGCCGGTGGGAGAGTCAAGCAGGTTTTTATCAAACAGAAGATGAATTTCTCGACCAAGATTGAGATTAGAAGTAACTTGGGTAACTTTTTTATTGATGTTTTTAAAGATAATGCTAAATGGTGGAAATGCTCATCCCATCTGTTGTAGTTTTTATTTATGAATGTCTGTAGCTTCTTTTTTTAATTAATGTTCTCTATCTCAGATTAATTTGTCCAGAATAATAGGCTCTTAAATATGCGTGAGTGAATTATCCACTCATTAAATAAGTTATTCATATGGTTTGAAGTAAACTAAGTACAGTGGTTACTTACAATGCGTTTGGTAGTTCCAAATCAAGAATAGGTTTGATTTTCGAGAATTTCATTTGTTCTTCTGACGATTGCAGTTCTAAAAGAAAATAATTTTATCATTTGGACAAATCATCTATTATAACTAGCAGTGAGTATTAAGTGTGAGACCTTTCCTGGTGGAAAACGTCATCGTTAGGCCTATCTGTAAGTCTCAAGCATTTTTGACGATGGAGATACACTTTGTAATAATCCGTACGGTAATTGATTGGTTGGGTTAACTTTTTGAGAAGTAACTTAATTGTGTAAAAATTCTCTGACATCTTTATTCATGTTTGGTAAAATAATCTAAGTATAATTTTCTCAAAAGTCTTGCGCATTCCTTTGACAGCCTGTTGCTAGAGAATCATGAATTTCGGTACTTCATTCCTTTTAGGTTGAAGAATGACTGGTGGAGAAATAATTCCTTCCCTAATCCGTACGCAGTCAGTATTAGGAGATGTATCGGAAAGTGTGTAACTGCAGCTGAATCTAAACATAATCGAAATATCCTTTCTATCAGAAAACCGCTTTCGAGTTACTTGTCTTGTCACGTTTCGTTTTGGATTGTTTGATAAATCTCATTATTTTTCCTCTTTGCAGAGTATTGTCCGTAAGTCATGACTCCATCGCACTATTTTGGTATGTGAGGGAGACTTGGTAACTATGTAATTGTTTGGATTTATGATGTTACAAATTACTGAGAAATCTTCTAAATTTTAAGAAAGGTTTTAGCTGTTAGTTTGTAGGTGTACCATAGGGTGACAGGAAAAATGACAAATTTTGAAAATTTAAAGTCTCACCCTCCAAAATTGTTCCATTTGGTTAGAGAGTACATTGGTAAAAATTTTGTTACAATAGGTTAAGATTTAAGGGAGCCCCAAGGGCCCCAACGTTTTCCCATTAGTTTACGTTGTGGCATGATCTACCCTTAAATTCAAAATTGTGGCAAAAACTCAAATCTTTATCGATTCTCATGAAACTTAAAGGAAACAACTACGAAAGCATGCTAATGTTTTTGCCATAAATAATTTTCAAAAAAATTTAAACCGGAATTTTTTATTCAGTTTTTAATAATAAAAATTGTTTTTTTTTTTAAATTTACATCTATGGGTTCAGCAAACTCAGAAAGAATGCTAAAGAAATAATAGTGTCAAGGTACTACTAAAATATCCCTTTTGTTAAACGATATTCTGGTAGAAAGAGTCAATTTTCTTAACGGAAAATTAAAGTTATATTAAGCGAAAGTTTACTAATTCAAGGAGGCAAACACATTCCAATTGGCGAAACTGAGAAACTAAAGTCGCTTTGCTTGAATCTGGCAAACAAAGTTGATGCTCCTCAACGATTTGTAGCAGATACTGCTTCTGCTCTTCTTGATTTGTCTAAACGGCATTGAAATTTGGAACAAGCGCAATCCGTCGCTCAGCTGACTACCAATGTGTCTCACATACAGCTAGTATAATCTACAGCAATCAATTATGTACTCTACCGCTTTTAACCGTTCTATTAATAAAGCTGTACTATTGAATCCGGGGTTTCTGACCCCTTCAATGTACATTTTCAAAAAAACAACATTTTATTAAAATCTTAATAAGAAATTACGGTTTAAATGTTTTTGAAAATTGTTTAGGGCAATAACATTAGCATGATATTGTAGATGTCTCCTGTAAGTCTCATAAGAATCGGTAAAGATTTGAGTTTTTGCCATAATTTTGAATTTAAGGGTAGACATTGCCACAGTGTAAACTTATGGGAAAACTTTGGGGCCCTTGGGGCACCCTTAAATCTTAACCCATTGTAACAAAAATTTTAACAAGGTACTTTCTAACCAAATGAACAAATCGGGGGGTGAGGCTTTAAATTTTCAAAATTTCTCATTTTTCCTGTCACCCTAGTGTACCAGTTGTTCAGGTGTAAAGTTACATGGGTGTGGACTGGTTCAACTATTACAGCTTTTTTAAATGTCCGGAGTATAATCATCAGTCATTTAGAATTTTTCAATCATACTGTCGCGTGGAGTTATTCCATAGCCTCTCACATATGGTACAGTAAACCTCGGATACGCCGACATCGGTTACCACGGACCCTCGATTACCACGAACCACTTGGTCCGGTCCGCGCCCTGAGATAGGAAATTTGTGTATAAATGGAACGGCTAAGCCGAACCCTCGGCTACCACGAACGCCTTTCCGTGGTCTCAGTCTATAAGGCACATGCTTTTTTACCTCGGTTAACACGAACACCAATTAATTGATCAATTTTTAAAGAATCTTCACCTTTTTTCTTACAAAATTTAACAAATAACTTCTTTTGAATGATTTTTCAAACATTGAAATTCGACAGAAAATGAACCAATGATATATTTTTAGTCATTTTTAGTTTCCACAACAACTTACTATTATAAAGTAATGGTAAATTAAAACTACCTCGGCTAAGACGAACAAATTATTCCCCAAGTTGTATGTTAGGCTTACGCTTAAGCCGAACCTCGATTACCACGAACCATATTTACTGGTCCCTTGAAATCCTGCTTATCCGAGGTTTACTGTATTATGAAAATGAGTCATGTATTTGTTTGACAAAAAAAAATACAATTATATTAACCTATCTCTGCACACTTTCGTACGTAGAGTCCAATGGCATTCGAATTTTTTAAAGTTTGAAAGCGGGCATAAGGCGTGGTCATAATATGTGCGGACGCCTTACTGCCTACCCTCTATACTGACTTGCATTTTCCGTAGAGTTTGATGCATGGGCTATCTAGTAGTTAGAACCCCATTCTTATCATCGAACAAATTTGGTTAGATTTGACGGATAATGCCATCCTTGAATTTGTCTTTTCATAGTGCATGGGCTATCTATTAGTCTAAATCCCGTCTCGATCTTTTAATTGATGATACTACGTTATCTATGAATTTTCCCACTGTGTTAGACAGAATTGTTTAGATTAGCGCTTATTGCTCTCAAAATTTCATTTATGCCTAATCGATTATACAGACTATATCCCATAATTAGTGACAATGTATTATAAATAGTCCTATGTAAGAGGAATATTTGGGAATTGGTAATTGGAAAAGTTATAAGGACCCCACGTTTAGTTTACTGGTGTCGTCATCTGTTGTGCTTGTAGGAAACTAAAAATTTTAGCGTGTATTTGCGCTGATAAAATCTTACCGGCTACACATTAATTTTGTTAACCAAAGTATAGAACAAGTGTTATGTGGTACCACGAAAATACCAAATTTAGTCGCAGAAAAATTTTTCTCGAAAAAAATCTTTTGCCAGTTTTTGCTAGTTGTGTAATGTATGCTATATTTTTTTCTCATATGTATCATTTTCAATGCTTTCCTTAAAATGTTGACTAACAGAATTGTAATAAAACATAAATTTTTTTGCGTCATTAATATCTTTTCTCATAAACGAGTGGAAAGACTTATTATGATAATGCTTAAGAATCTTCTCCTGAACAGAAGTATCTAACAAGTCCCAAATAATATTTAATTCAGTAATTATTCTTGAGGAAAAAATTTCAGTAAGGAGATAAGGATCCTTATCGAGGATGCTATCTGTAACTTTCTGTTTCAAATGTGTATGTGCCGCATATTTTAATAATTCAATCACAAAGTCATCAGATCCACGATCATCAACGGCTCTCATCCAAGAAATTATATTGTTATTAAGCATTATTTCAAAAATCTTCTCCTGATTCTATTTTCCCGCAGGAAAATCTCAAATTGAATGGAAATGTATGGTAAACAGGCTCTGTAACGTTGATAATTTTCTTTCGATATAAACACAATAAAGTGAGAATGAATTTCTTCCTTTTCACGACTACTCAGTGTGGGAGTCCTTTATCGTCAGGTGTGTAGATGTGAGGAGACTCGTAATCTCACTGTAGCCAAGCTAGGCTCTAAGGGTCAATAAGTATGAGTTATAAACTCTCCTGTGAGGTAAGGAGACCCATGGTCTAGTGTAGAAATACACTGACTACTCTACTTTTTGACTCATTTCCCACATCAGTGATTCAATATTATGTAATATGGCTAAAAAGTTCTACAGCAAATTTCACTTGATACTCACGAGCGATTGTAATTGCAGTTTCAAATGCTCCAGTTATATTTTGAATTGTATATGGACCAAATGTATTATAATCAAAATAACCCAATTCAGCAAAACCCCTAATGGCCAAAAATGTTGAGGTTAATAGAATTACTAGGAGAGTTAACAATATAAGCTTGGAAATTTGAGCCTAACTTTATAATCAACTCGGGATGTACACAATAGGGGTACTCAATCTGGATTTATAAACTTACAACTCTGTAAGTTTACAAAACTCGCACATGCGTAGTTCAGATTTGTAAAGTTACAAAGTTACAGAGTCTGAATGGGAAATTGTAACCTAGTTCGTGTTACTTTTTGTAAATACTGCTGCACGTTACTGATGCTTGGCCCTTTGGAAAACCATCAAAACTATGGTTACTAAGGTACTTAACAGCTGACTCAAGCTGTGTATCATTAATTATTTGTTTACTCTGAATACTCACCTGTTTATAAAAAAATTCAAACAGCTACAGCTTCTCCAGTGAATTGATTAAAATTTTTACTTTTTGTTGTGAAGATTAGATTAAAAAAAAATAATAATAAGCAAATCAAAAGCTTTTCTATTTTGTAAACTAAAAACATATTCTTTTGGTTTGTAAAGTTTACAGAGGCTTTGTAAAGTTACGGACCAATGAGGAGGCTGGAATTTTTTTCCCGCCAAATTTCTCTCTTGTAACTTTACAAACTTTGTAAACTTACAAAATTGTAAGTTTACAAACCTCAGATTGAGTACCCGTAATATTCCAAATTAATCCATAGGCCTCAAAACTTTTTCCAATACTAGTGTCGTCATTAAATGCATGATAAGTACGATAAGTATAATGTTTAAAATAATATCCAAGAAATAATATCCAACATAATTTTGAATTATTCTCATTCGTATATATGAAATCTTTGAATGGAGAAAATTCGATCAAGTCTTCAAACATGTGACTGGGAGATACTTTATAATGTGTCAAATGTTTAAAAGATTTAGATAAAGGTATATAACTTGGAAATGTTGTACCTAATTTATCATTAGTTTCAATAAGTGTTGATTTTGAATAATTATCCATAGCATTTCAACGCGCCAGTGGTCCTCATAAATCATTGCATAGTGAAGCACTGTTCTTCCTAAAAAGTCTGTCATATTACTTTCTTTTTCAAGATGCTCGAATATTTTCTTTTTATTGTACATTTGGAGAAATTTCTTGAGTATTTTGTTTGAATCTGGATAGTAGGCAATGAAGTGGTCCATCAAGTAACGGATTTTATCAAAAGATTCGTTGAAATAATTTTGTTTTAAGTCGTTTATGATTTAGAGCCCTAAGGATGGACAGACTGCGGACTGACGGAGATAATTGATCCATAATTTGTTTGCAACACATAAAGAAGCACCATTTACATTAAAAAGATGAGACATAGGAGTGGATCAACAAGTCGTACGGATAAACTGTTCCATAAACCTGTCAAAGCTGTCATTATTCAGTTATTGATGGAATTGGTTTGAATCGTTAATAATCATTTACAGTTTCAAATCTTTATAAAAATAGGGCATTATACCGGCGAACACTGTGAGAATATAAGGGTAAAATAAGATGCGAAAATATAGCCACCGATGAAAGTCAAACTCAAGTCATCAATTCGTTGACAAAATAGTTTTTACAACAAAAGAGTTTTGACCGCGGGTGCAATATATCTCACATGTAACCTTCAGATTTGGAATAATAGATTAAATTATTAATTTTCTTATTTTATGAAATAAATGTAGTAAAAATGGTTGGTAATCATAAAATTTTGTATTTCATTGTTGTAAATAAAAGGCTCCATGGCGCTCTGTCACAAAAAAATCCGTGACGGAAAGTTATAATTACAAAATCCTATATCGTTATTGTTCTTAATTCCATTTAATATTGATGAAATAAATGGTTCTTGTATTATCCATGTGGAGATTTTTACCTGTTGCGAGCTTTCGGTGTTATCAACTTTTCTCTGTGACGAGCACTCGGGAAAAGGAAAATTAGGTGCGATTAATTTGATGTGTAGCTAACACTCTGCGACTAATAGTCTGTGACAAATTTCCATGTGATTGGAAGCCGAAGATTTGCAAATAATAATTGATTTAACTGTACTAAATACTCATTCAAAATTACAATACTAGGCGAAAACGTAGTTCTATACTAAGGGCTAGTTACTAATATTTTTTTTCGGCTAGTGTCCGGTGGTTACTAATGGGTAATTTTGGATTTATACATCCCAANGCGATTAATTTGATGTGTAGCTAACACTCTGCGACTAATAGTCTGTGACAAATTTCCATGTGATTGGAAGCCGAGGATTTGCAAATAATAATTGATTTAACTGTACTAAATATTCAAAATTACAATACTAGGCGAAAACGTAGTTCTATACTAAGGCCTAGTTACTAATATTTTTTTTCGGCTAGTGTCCGGTGGTTACTAATGGGTAATTTTGGATTTATACATCCCAATNCTAGTTACTAATATTTTTTTTCGGCTAGTGTCCGGTGGTTACTAATGGGTAATTTTGGATTTATACATCCCAATTTATTCAGGAACTAAAATTTTTTACTATAAAACAAGAAAATTTTTATTTTTTATTAATTCGAGTAAACTTTTTATCACTTATTATTAATTTTGAAAAATATAATAAATTTTTAAGTGCATTTACAAAATCTTCTCATCAATGCAGAAAGCAATATCACACATATTGTTGACATAGAAGTTTACTCCAAAAAATTTTCTTGAATTGAAATGAAACCACCATTTTAGTCCAGCTAAAATTTTTACAGAATATGTGTGTATGTTTTACAACCCTCAAGGTAACTTTGTGGACAATACAAAATATCATAGTGAAGAAAAGTTGAAGTACAAAATCAGAATATTTTTGAAGAATCCTATTGGGAAATACATGATACAATATCTTTTTGGTTGTGGAAATTTTAGAGATGTTGAAAAGAAATTGCCTTATCCTAAAGAAATTCATTTCTGAAAACAATGCTATGATAGGTTTCAGTTCCATTCATCCCTACCACTGTCTTTTGTCACAGTAGAGTNTCATTTCTGAAAACAATGCTATGATAGGTTTCAGTTCCATTCATCCCTACCACTGTCTTTTGTCACAGTAGAGTGTTGAGAGTTTGAAAAGTTTTGAGACATTCTCTTGACGCTAATGAATGTTGACTGATGGTCTCTGTCACACTACGTTCTTCGACTTTCTTTGTTTTATAAAACTTTTGTGGTTCTCCTTTTATCTCATATCTGAGTTCTTTAAATTTCCCGTCGAACAGACGACTTTTGAAATCTCTAGCTTTCTTAGAATTGCTCTACATTGCCTTACAGTATTATACTTTTACGTATAAAGAAAACCTCCGGACAAAGATATTCAAGACAATGACTAAGTTGTTCACTCTTATTTTTGTGCAAGATTTATCAATCTCACTTTTACATTTTATACTAGTGAAATCATAAGTGGTTCTAGTTTCTTACAAATTCGTCTCTATTTTCTTTTTTTAAATTATAAGTCCTAGAAGACTGACTGTTATCATGAACCTATGGATTATACATAATACAAAGATGAGGCCATAGAATCCCAGTACCTATTTGTCAAGTTTGCTCAAAAAATTTTCTAAGACCATTGTTTTCGTAATAGTCAAATTTTTTTTCTTGTAGACGTTCTGGTCTTACCTGTGTATTTGCAACCACCAAAATGAGTTGTGTAGATTTTGTGGTCCCACAACAGATATATAACCACTGTTTCTGCAACAACAAAATTTGGGTTTTATAGAGCTTGTCATCTTACGAAAATTCATGTCATTTGGTCGAAAAAAAATCTCAAAATTATATATGATCGAAGCCAATACCTCCGACTAAAATAAAATCCTAAGATAAAAAATAATAAAAATGGTATCAGACGATCAAATTATCTAGCACTTTAGCAGAGCTTTATAGGTTATATACTCTTAAAACTTTTAAGGCTAAACTATTTGCAACTACGTAAATGGATTTTGTAGATTTTAAGTTTATATAACAAATATTAGGGCATTTTATTTTTGTGATTAACCACATTGGATTTTATCCTAACTGTGGTCACACGACAGACACACGAGCACCGTATCTGCAACCACCAAATTGGGACTTATAGGTGCTGTGGATTCACAGCCAATAGGAATATTATATTTACCACAACCAAGTTTGGTTTTCTAGGTTAGATGATTTTACAAATGCTACAAAGACCACCCTATGATGTTTTATGAACTACTGCTTTACACGTAATGCAAGGCAATTGTATCTTCTAATCCACCAAATTGAGTCCAATATGCTGTGTAGTTTCACGTGGGAACAAATGCAGCGTATTTGCAACCACCAAACTGCGTAGTAAAGACGCTGTTAACTAATATCTTACACCAGAACACCTTATTTCATACAATGAAATTGAGCACTAAAAGGTATTCATCGTCATGAGGTATCCGACCAGTCTAACTGCAGCCATTTAATTTTATACCTCAACTTCTATATGTGTTGTGTCTACACCTCGAAACCGCAAAACCGTTTCGTGTGTCGATTTTCAAGACGTGTTAATGTACCATATCGTATCATTTCGTTCCTATCTCCTTTGGACACGATATGATATCTTCAGGGTACTATTAGAAACAAACTTGTTATAAATTCTTTACAAAGTTGGTACTTAGTTGCAGCTTGAAATGTAATAAAAGTGACTATCGTTGAATTTTTTCNACTTCTATATGTGTTGTGTCTACACCTCGAAACCGCAAAACCGTTTCGTGTGTCGATTTTCAAGACGTGTTAATATACCATATCGTATCATTTCGTTCCTATCTCCTTTGGACACGATATGATATCTTCAGGGTACTATTAGAAACAAACTTGTCATAAATTCTTTACAAAGTTGGTACTTAGTTGCAGCTTGAAATGTAATAAAAGTGACTATCGTTGAATTTTTTCTTTAAAAATTTACAGTTGAAACTTCAATTTATGAGAAATTTAAAAAAAAAATTTTTTTTTCTCAAGTTTTATAAGGCCAAAAAATTATTCTAACATGTTTTCCATACCATATATCAAAATAATCAAAGTGCATACACAAGCCTATCCTGACACAATAACACCTGTCCCATTGCATCACCTTAGCCGAACAGTGTGCTGTGGCTACCGGTCTCGATCGATGCATTTCTTGTGCTAGACTAACAATCTTGCAGTGGAATAAGAGTTGCTTCTGTAGGTTTTTCAGTTCTTATGGACTTCGATGAGGGTTAGAACCAGACTGCACGTATCTTTGTGATTAGGCACCTGGACTCATGTCGTTTACAAAAATACCGATAATGTTTTGTGAGCAGAGTAAGATAAATGTAAATAGCTCACCACTTTTCATATAAAGTAAAGTATACATGTTCGTAGAATCATTTACCTAAAAATGTTGAGTCTAAAAGTACATGTAAAACTAGCTTCACCTGCTTCGAGGCAGCAGAAATATTGAAAGCATGTCTGTAATACCTAATATTATTTATTTTACTTCCTTTCCCTTTTCCTTGGATTAGGCAAAAGCCAAACGCCAAATTGTATACCTTCACCTTGCACCGACCCTTACCAAAATTAAAAAGGCAAGGAGCTACTATCGTATATTGAACTTTTTTGTCAAAATTTGTCAGCTATTCCCTTGATCCGAACAAATTTTGTGCATATGCAAATAGTCAAAGTTTTTGTTGAGAAGAAGTTGCGTCGAAGTTGTGTTTTTCAACGCCATTTTAGCCGAATCGTGCAATCCATTTTCCTCAGCAGGATGAAGAACTAGGCTCGCATTTTCCCCGGCCGACTCTATTTGAACAATAAGCCAGGATATCTTTCAGAGGTCGGTACAAGAATTATAAATTTTTCCACACTGAGGGTATTTGTTGAGTTGAAAATTTTTTAAATAAATTCAAGAAAAAAAAAGATAAACTTTAACTAAAAGTCAAAATAGACACTGAGGATAGTGATTTCATTACAATATGCTTATTTTTCAGGTGAAATTACATCGGAATTGCCTTCATAATTTTTAATTCGATCAATACACCGCCGTTGTGGAATTTAGGAGTCTGGCTCCACCACTAAAAAAATCCTCCGGGAATGTGCGACTGGATTTGAAAATTTGTCAAAAATGGTGACAGAATCTTAAATTTGGAGCGGAATCGGACACATTTCAAAAATTGTTCATTTTTTGTTAAAAATGTCCGATGGAACTGTTTGGTAAACACCAGCCAAATTGGTCAAAACTTCCCCTCAGAATAAAAGTCTGTGGACAATATCCCTGATTCCACTAGTAAGAAATCAAAAACGAACCATCTTAGTAGCTCCGGTAATTGAAACAAAATTTTTTTTGTTTAAATAAGTAAGAATGTATTATTTGATAACTGGGTTACAAATCAAAATGAGGGTGTCACTAGCAAGTCGAATAAGTGGAAATGGGTAGCAACACGTAGCAATAGCGATCATAAAAACAACTGATAAATAGATACAGATTGATACATACATAAAAGATAGATCGGTATTGATACATAAATGTAGGGTTAAAGGCTCAAATAGTAGAGGCCTCACCATGAAATTGAAAAAATATGTGGGTCTTGAAAAGCCAAACTAGTACATCAAGAAATAGCATAACTAGACAATCTGGAGTGCAAAAATACTATATACTATAAACGGCATACTATAAGCTAATACTATATACTATAAGCGTAACGCGGCAATATTAAATGTAAGAATACGTATCTTGTGAACCAATAAGATAATAATTGACTTAACAGAATAATGTGGAAAGTAATGCAGGTTTACAGAACCAAAAAGATATAATTAGAAGTAGCATAAAGCGTAAATTAGATGTGTAAACTATAACTGTAAAATATGAAATGAATTAGTAAAGTTTCTTTGACAATAAGACAAAATGCAAACAGCTGTAGATTTGCAAAGCTAAATATGGACACCTAGAAACAGCATACCGGAGAAAGTTTTAATGCAAAGCTACCGTATGATGTGAACCAATAAGATATAGTTCACATGATAAAAAGTAGTAGGAATGAGAATTCTAGTCAAATAGACACTAGTACAAATGGCAAATTGGTGGAACTTCTTGGTAAAATAGTACCCTTTGCCGACAATAGATTACAAGTACTTCACAAAATAGAAAGGATAGAAATCAGCATTAACACAAAATTTGGAATTAATGATAGGAAGATCTGATTTGAGTATCATCAAAAATATATTTGGTAATATAAAGAATACTTGGTGGCATAAAAGTAATAAGCAGATTAGCAAAGGAACCCAAAAGCATAAAAGGCATAAAAAGCGTATTGAAACTTCCCACCGTGAAACGTTGTCCCATTTCCGGTTCAAGTAAATACATGGCTTTTGGAATGTATTGGCGAAAAAAATAAAGCATAAAAAGCATAATGAGTTTAGAAAAGAGATAATTATACATTTAAAACATATTGTTGAAAACGAGATATAGAGTTCTGTTGAGGAGGAAAGAATTCGACCAGTTGGCAGAGGGAGAGAGATATTTGAACGGGAAGAACAGCTCAGGAGCAGCGCATCAGTTTTGGGAAGGATTTTGAGTGACGTTTCAATGAGTTGAAAAAGTAAAAAAACTACTGCATTCGGTTTTACATTCTACATTCATTTCTGTCGAAATTTTTAACACTGGTCGCTAGTGAAATGACCTGTTGTATACAAATTGAAAATTGATTATTTTTTATTATTTTTTGCTAAATGAAAGGATTATGAGTAAGTTAGTAGAAATCTAGCTAATTTCAAATAAAAAATAAAAATTTTTCTTCACTTGTGCTTTTTAGTGCCACTTTAGCCTATTAAATGAATAAATTATTCCATTTCATTAACATTAGATGGAATTTTTTTTATCTCTCTCCCTCATACTTTACTAACTCCTGTTGTGCACATAGATCCGCGATGTAGAATTTTACCGAATCGATGACAAGAATCTTTATTTCAAATTACAAAAAAACAAATGTGAGCATTTACTGGCTAAGTGCAGTAAACTTCATATTCCGTAAGATGATGTATTCATTTGAAATTACAAATTACTAGGACAAGGCAGAGAAGTCAACAAATTCATCTGCAAGTATCCTGTTGAGTTAGAGCGGCATAATGCTTAGGAGGTTTTTGAGTTACTACTCAGATAACAATTTCAATAAAATGGCTACATCAGTTTTTCTCAAATTTTCAACCTAATAATTAGGGTTAAAATAAAAACCATGAAGATTGTTAATTGAAGTTGAGAAGTTGAGAAGTTGGCTGATATTTTTGGACAAATTGTCAAAAATTGTCCTCTCTCTGATGCGGGCAGGGGGTTCATCAATTTCTTGTTTTCCCTCCAACTCATCACTAAAATCACATTATCACAAAAAATTCTAAGGTTAGATATATACGATTATTGCCTAGAAATGATAAAATATGTCTTTTAAAAATCCATACCATGATTGGATGCTTTCTCATCTCAACGGTATGAGAGAACTTGCAATCGTGTTTGTAAGAATTGTTGTTAAAATTGTTGATTAAAAGCATAAAGAGCATAATTAAAAAACTTAAAAGCATAATCAACTTTGATAATAAACCATAAATTGGGTTCCTTTGCAGATTAGTTATTATAATTTAGTTGATTAAATAGAAAAACAATTGGATGATTTAATATGAAAAATATTTAGTTACTATGATAGGAAAATGTACTTAGGACAGCATCGAGACATGAATTTCATGAAAAATAAAAATACTTACTAAATAGTTAAATTAATTTACACATATAGTAGTATCAAAGTTTGTGGTTTATAGAATAAGTAATAAAGCAAAATTATCATATTCTGTTATTCAAAAATATATTCTTAACGTACCATACTAAAACAGTAAAAGATGTATCTATGCAAAGCCAAATATTAACATCTAGAAATAGCATACCGTGGCAGTTTTAGGTGCTAAATTACTGAATGCTTTAAAAAATTAGATATGCTTCCAGAATAAAGAGGAAAGATACGCAGGTTTTTAGAGCCAAATAAAGATACCTAGAAATACAATATCGTGGTGATTATAGGTGTTATATTGTCGTATGATGTAAACCAACAAAATATAATTGACTTAATAGAATAAAATTAAAAGATATATAGAATTTTAGTCAAAAAAAAACGCCTAGTAATAGACTTCCGTGGAAACTTTAGGTGCAAAATTGTTGTATGCTATTAACAGAATAAAATGGCAGAGAAGTAGGTTTGTAGAGTCAAATAAAGAAACATTAAAAGAGTATAACCCAAAAATTTTAAGAGTAAAATCACAGTTTGCTGTGAACCAATAAAATACTTGGCATAACAGAATCAAGTAGGAAGAGATATATGTTTGTAGAGCCGAATAGTGATATTAAAAAAAGTTTATCGCGGCAATTGTAGATCTGAAATTATCGTATGATGTAAACATTTGTGGTATAATTGACACGACAAAATGAAATGAAATAAGGTTTATATTGTCGTGATTGGGGATCCCTTGAGGGTCTCTTTGGATGTCCTAAAGAACTAGAAACTGTCCTAGAGAACTAAAGAACCAAATCAACAAAGAAAAATAATTAATTAAATAATAAATGAATTAATAATTAAAAATACCCCAAAATAACAAAGCAAAGGAATGATCGGTTTTATTGTCGGTTGGTAAGCGTCTGAGTCTATCCACAGACATAAACTCAACAGGTAAGTTTATCTATATTTGTCAAACGTAGTTATAATAATAGAAATAATAATACTAACAAACTATAGTTAGGGAGGGTAGTTATAGTGAAAAGGAAGAATCAGAAGCAGCAACAGCTGGGTTGTTAGTAGTGAGAGGCAAATCCAGTCCAGTTCACCACATGGAGGCGAAGGCTCAAATTTGCAAACCTTCCTCCCCTCCCCCTGGAGGGCGCTGAAAGTGGTGAAGAGTATTGCCCGTACTCTGCAAGAGCCCTCCTCTCCCTCTGGAGAGTGATGAATAATGACTAGTATACTTTATACTCAAAAAGGCCTCACCTTCACCAGAAGTGTGCTGAACTCCGGTTGTGTGTACAGCCCATACTTACAAAAAACCTCCCCGCCCCTGGTGGGTGCTGAATTAATGATTGTGAGCACTGCCCGTACTCTGATCTTTGTGTACAAACATCCACATCCATTGTGTACATAGTGGTACACATCAAACTTGAAAATTTCCCTGCAGAGGCTCCACAAACCATTTAAAGCAGACTGTGGGGTTCACAGGTTTGACTTCAGAGACCTGCCACAGTGCGGTAATTCACTCTGGTATTTTGTCTCAGTCTTCTCGTATGAGAGGTTATGTTAGCACTATCACTTTATGTAATTTGTGGTGGTGCTTGTGTGGTATTTTCTTTTTGTCTTATACGAAATAATCTCATCTGATTAACGTGACGGTTTCCTATATACTTTTTTCCTTGAAGAGTTAGAATTTTAAATGACACTAGACTGACATTATAAATTCCTCTTGGCTGGAAGTATATGGGTTCAATGTGAACAATGTCACCAGGTTTGAAGTATTGATTCCAATGATGTTGATCATAATACTTCTTATTTTCAATTTGGGATTAACCGATGTTACGTCCAACAAACTATAACAAGTTTCAACTTTTCAGGAATTTTCTCTTAACCGTTGGTAGTCTGCTGACGTGATGTCAGTGGGAGAGTCTTGCAGATTTCTATCGAACGGAAATGAAAGTTCCTTACCAAGATTTAAAATGGAAGGAGTAACTTGGGTAATTCTATTTATTGAGGTTTTAAGAACAAATCCAAAGTGGTGCAAATGCTCATACCAACTATGGTGGTTATCATTCACAAATACCTGTAACATATTCTTTAAATTCCTATCCGCATTCTCAGACTGATTTGTCTGAGAATGATAGGCGCTTAAAAAAGCGTAGTAGATTTTTCACTCTTTACACACATTTTTCATGTTTATACCGTTAAATAAACTATTATAAATATAAACTGTATACTGTTATCACTAACTATTCTTTTAGGGTTCCAGATCTACAAAAAATTTGGTTAGNAAGTGTGCTGAACTCCGGTTGTGTGTACAGCCCATACTTACAAAAAACCTCCCCGCCCCTGGTGGGTGCTGAATTAATGATTGTGAGCACTGCCCGTACTCTGATCTTTGTGTATAAACATCCACATCCATTGTGTACATAGTGGTACACACCAAACTTGAAAATTTCCCTGCAGAGGCTCCAGAAACCATTTAAAGCAGACTGTGGGGTTCACAGGTTTGACTTCAGAGACCTGCCACAGTGCGGTAATTCACTCTGGTATTTTGTCTCAGTCTTCTCGTATGAGAGGTTATGTTAGCACTATCACTTTATGTAATTTGTGGTGGTGCTTGTGTGGTATTTTCTTTTTGTCTTATACGAAATAATCTCATCTGATTAACGTGACGGTTTCCTATATACTTTTGTCCTTGAAGAGTTAGAATTTTAAATGACACTAGACTGACATTATAAATTCCTCTTGGCTGGAAGTATATGGGTTCAATGTGAACAATGTCACCAGGTTTGAAGTTTTGATTCCAATGATGTGGATCATAATACTTCTTATTTTCAATTTGGGATTAACCGATGTTACGTCCAACAAACTACTCTTTCAACTTTCAAAGTTTCAACTTTTCAGGAATTTTCTCTTAACCGTTGGTAGTCTGCTGACGTGATGTCAGTGGGAGAGTCTTGCAGATTTCTATCGAACGGAAATGAAAGTTCCTTACCAAGATTTAAAATGGAAGGAGTAACTTGGGTAATTCTATTTATTGAGGTTTTAAGAACAAATCCAAAGTGGTGCAAATGCTCATACCAACTATGGTGGTTATCATTCACAAATACCTGTAACATTTTCTTTAAATTCCTATCCGCATTCTCAGACTGATTTGTCTGAGAATGATAGGCGCTTAAAAAAGCGTAGTGGATTTTTCACTCTTTACACACATTTTTCATGTTTATACCGTTAAATAAACTACTATAAATATAAACTGTATACTGTTATCACTAACTATTCTTTTAGGGTTCCAGATCTACAAAAAATTTGGTTAGCAAAAATTTTCTTAATTTTCTTGGCTGTTACAGNGCAAAAATTTTCTTAATTTTCTTGGCTGTTACAGTTCTAACAGAAAATAGTTCTACCCATTTGGAAAACTGTATTACAAGTAGCAAGTGCCTGTTAAGTCTTTCACCAGAAGTGGCGGAAAAAAAACCCATTAGGTCTTTGTGTAAGGTCTGAAACACTTTTGACGGTGAAGATACACTTTGTAACAATCCGTACGGTAATTGATTAACATTCTGACAAGTAACGCAACTGTGCACATATTCTCTAATATGTTTATTCATGTTCGGCCAAAACCATCTAACTTTAATTTTTTCTGAAGTCTTACGCATGTCTTGATGGCCTTCTTCTGGAGAGTCATGGTATAATTTAAGTGTTTCATTCCTCATAAATCTGGGAATTACTGGTACCGAAGTCATTCTTTCTTTTATGCGTACGCTGTCACTATTGCGTGATGTGTCAGAGAGTGTATCGATTACACCTGATTTTATACACTTCTAACGAAGGTTTTCTCTCAAACAGACAACACCATTTTTTAAGTTATGTCTTGTCACGTTTTATATAGAATGGTTTGATACATTTCATTAGTATTCCATCTTACATGTTATAGTCCTTAGATCGCGACTCCGTTGGACTATTTTGCAGGAAGGTTATATTGATAATAGTTTTATTATCCTGAGTTTGAGCAAGAGCTATATGTTTAAGAGATGGGGTTATAAACGTTAAGGCTGCAACTGGTACATATTGGATATCACGATCGTCTTCGATATTAATATCGTCCGGTTGAATAAAAATTGGAGCTCGTGATAGCGCGTCCGCAACCACGTTCTTTGTTCCAGGAACAAAAACAATATGAGCATTCCAAGAGTCTATTTGTTGAACCCANGCGTCCGCAACCACGTTCTTTGTTCCAGGAACAAAAACAATATGAGCATTCCAAGAGTCTATTTGTTGAACCCATATTTTCAACTTTTCTTTCATACTATTTATCCTTTTTAAGAAACTCACTGCTCGGTTATTGGTTTGAATTTCAACTCATGATGTGTAATAACTCAGCGAACTTTGTATATTTGAAAATTATAACATAAATCTCTTTCTCATAAACATAATCGGATCTCTCCGATTGTTTAAGGGTTTTGCTAACAAAAATGATTGGTCGTTTTACTCCGTTAATGGTTTGACAGAGAACTGCACCCAATTTATACTCACTCGCATCGTATTTCATAAGTAAAGGTTGAAAATAGTCTCTAATTTGTAAAACTACCGTATCACAAATATATTGTTTTAACTGATTGAAGGCATTTTCCTGCTCATCAGTCACAAATAAACTTATTGTCTTTTCTGACTAAACGAAAAAGTAGTTCTATCCTACTTGCATAATGACGGACAAAATTTGTGCACCTCTGACACATACCGTTAAAACTCATGATTGTTTTCTTATCGATTGATCTAAGGATTTTTTTTTTATATTTTGGAGGACACTAACGAACAAATTGATCGGATCAGTTAAAATTTGAGAACTCGTTTTTGTGTTATTTCTAACGATAGGGGTTCAACAACAGGTTTTGGTAATTGAAAAGCACTTGGCAACTGTGTGAATATTTCAAGCTGTGAAGTTAGAAACTGTATCATTTCAGCCATTTGCTTGTCAAACTGAGCTTGTTACTCTAACATTTGATTTTGCATCATGTCATAGACATTTCGACCGTGGTTTGCATTTGTGCCATTTGTTCCTGCATGATTTTTACACTCTCATTTATTCAAATCTGATCCATCGATTTATTCAAATTCGCTTGGGTGAATTAGGTTTGAATGCACTCCATTTGGGTTGTATTTTGCCATGTTAACTGATAGGCTATTATTGACTTTTAGGGTGTGAACATGATGATGAATTAAATAATAATAAATAAATTAATATTTAAAAATACCCAAAAATAATAAGACAAAGGAAAGAAATGACCGGTAAGCGTATTTGTAAGCGTCTGAGTCTATCCACAGGGATAGACTCAACAGGTTATTTATATATATATTAAACGTAGTTATAAAATAGAAATAGTAATAATAATAAACTATAGTTAGGGATTGTAGTTATAGTGAAAGAGAAGAAGCAAAAGAAGCAACAGCTACGTTGTTGTTTGTGGTGAGCGGGAAGTCCAGTCCCGTTCACCACATGGAGAGGCGAAGTATCGGTTTTCCACAATATTTGTACAGCTAAATTGGGGAAACCTAGATATAAGAAAACGCTGGAATCTTAGGTGCAAAGTTAGCATAGTATTTGAACCAAAGATATATAATTCTTATAATAGAATCAAGAAGGAAGAGAATAAATTTGCTGTGTCATGTTAGGAGTTTTATCATAAATTGATGATTATTATTGATGCTCTAATAATTGATGATTATATGATGAGTTTCATATTTGCTGGAGAGGTTTTATTAGATAAGATGTTGTTCTTGTGTTGTTATGAAATCTGATCTCGAAGTGAGATCCCAATACCCTGAAAAGCTCTAGGGTAGTTCCACAATAACAAATTCGGAACCCTGCGCACTTCTACCTTAGATTATGCCTTTAATTTAATTATNTTTTTTAATTTTTTCCATTGCATTGATAATATTGTACATATGGCACGTCATTACGTGAATCGTGATGCTGTTTGATTGTGAGAAGCATGTGAGGACGTAAATTATGGAAAGGCCTATGCAATAATCCAATTACACAGCAGCAGAAGCTGCACGGATTTTATCGCAGAGTGGCAGTTTTTTACACAAAATTTTTAATTGCTCAGTTTGTTTATGTATTTTTTTCAAAATGAACACTCAACTATCGTATAATAGTTACTCGCATATTATTTGAATAGTTTCAATATTTTTATGCTGTCATTCCACCGAATTTACTCTTTAATATTTTTTACGCCGCTCATCAAGTAGAACTTTACGAATTTGTTATCGTGGAACTACCCTCTACTATTTATACTATCTTGAATGATTCAAAAGTCATTCAAAGCTACTGCCATCGACCTTAACATGCTGTGCATACTAATGTCGATGTCAATATTTCTTTGATTGATTTACGTCATCCTAATAGTCATAAACAGGAAACATGTGTCAATCAAAATAGCACCAATAAAAAATTGTTGATAGTCGTTGATGCATAACTAATGTGCAGTGTCGACGAATAAGAATAGTTGATATGATACTAAAACTACCATGGTACGAGTTTAGTACAATTTTACATACTCTAGTTATTTATGTAACAGAGAAAATTTAAAACTTTTGTGCTACTGTGAATAAAATAATTGGTCTAGGAGTTTCCCTGAAGGAAGTCTAGCCAAAAATGAGGCAGAGTTATTAGGTTGTGTGACTAGGCTGATTTTGGAGAATATTTATTATTGGAATACTGAATCATTGTTATACTAGTATATACCAATTATAGTATTAGTGCTTAGTACTTTTGAATGCGAAATTCTATTAATTCTTACGCTAATAAATACATGTGGATATTTATAGCATTAAAGCATTGTTTGTTTGCAAGTATAAAATAATCTAATTGCAATATATCATTATAATATTTTTCTTTTTGCGGCAAATTAAACTAATTCATAGGCTTACAGCGAGGATGCTAATTAGCTTCATACTAATCAAATTTGTGCGATTTGTTCTAAATCGATGCTCCCAGTAGCGACATAATACTACAAATGGCTTATATTTACTTACGCCTGTTGTATACTTTGNTCTAAATCGATGCTCCCAGTAGCGACATAATACTACAAATGGCTTATATTTACTTACGCCTGTTGTATACTTTGATTTTTTTGTGCTTTGCCACGAGAATTGTCATAGGAAAGAAGAGAGAATCAATATATACTTTCTCAGAGTGTTGTTTTTGTTGTTGATTAATTAAAAATGTTGTATACTTTATTTAGTTGATGTATTGCCTTTGCGTTTTAAAAAGTTGAAAAAAAAATGTGTTTAAACTTTTGTGACATGCCAGCAGAGTTGAAAAAATTCAAATATCAATTGTTTTGATTTCAAAATATAACCTTTTTCTTCCGAAAAGTTGACACTGCTTCAACTTTTTCGAAAGACAACGATGACGCAAAGACAAAACAAACATTTCTAAAAAGTTCGTTATATACTTTCTCCTAGCAATTCTCGTGACGACGAGCAAAGAAAGTAAAGAGACAAAATCATCCTACAACGAATGAAGAAAGTATATATTGAAAAAATAACGAACGGAGTAAGCGATGGCGTAGCAACGACAACGAACAAATAAAGTATATAACAGGCGTTACGATAGCACGAAAGACAATGCTTAAAGGTTTTTGATTCGCTGTCACATTTGTTACATATCGAAACATGCTTAAAATATTCCGACATTTTTAATGTTTAGAAACGAAAAGAACAGAAACTTGCTTTTGCTAGTGCAAATTAATGCAATTTAGAGAAACCAGAAGATTAAAAAATACACTTCCAAATAAACTTGTTCTTGTTTTTAATTGCGAACATTGCAAAGTATTTCGACGTTAGTCAATTTTCTTTGTGATAATTCATAAAAATGCAATTTATACAGTAGATTCCAGTAATAAATTTGAAATAACCGAGGAAATTTGTACAATGTAGCAGGAGTTTATTACGGCTGCGTAGTAAACGGGCTGCTAATTAAAAAATATGTTCAGTATATCAGAAATTATCAGGTAAAGTTTAACTTGTGAGANTCTAAATCGATGCTCCCAGTAGCGACATAATACTACAAATGGCTTATATTTACTTACGCCTGTTGTATACTTTGCTTTTTTTGTGCTTTGCCACGAGAATTGTCATAGGAAAGAAGAGAGAATCAATATATACTTTCTCAGAGTGTTGTTTGGTTGTTGTTTCGACAACAACCAGACAAAGTAAAAATGTTGTATGCTTTATTTAGTTGATGTATTGCCTTTGCGTTTTAAAAAGTTGAAAAAAAATGTGTTTAAACTTTTGTGACATGCCAACAGAGTTGAAAAAATTCAAATATCAATTGTTTTGATTTCAAAATATAACCTTTTTCTTCCGAAAAGTTGACACTGCTTCAACTTTTTCGAAAGACAACGATGACGCAAAGACAAAACAAACATTTCTAAAAAGTCCGTTATATACTTTCTCCTAGCAATTCTCGTGACGACGAGCAAAGAAAGTAAAGAGACAAAATCATCCGACAACGAATGAAGAAAGTATATATTGAAAAAATAACGAACGGAGTAAGCGATGGCGTAGCAACGACAATGTTAGAAAGGTAAGTGGACTCTCCCACTTCCTTTAAAAACTTTTACCATCCTCCCCTTCTAAAATACACAAAAAATAGACTCGTCGTCCGAAGCGTCCTTTTTTTCTCCTGAGACGACGAGTCTCATTAGGAGGAAAAGGAAAAAAGTCAGTCTCTTCCCGGCTGTTGAAAACTCACCATCTCTCCTGCTTGATCTTTTTTTGGTTTAAATAATTTTGGAAGTTTTTGCATTCACTCACCTTTCCGGATTCGAAGTTAGGACCCCGGACCCTGGACCTAGTTGGTAAGGTGATCCCTTGACCTCTCAGTCCATCCCATTCCCTAATTTCCCCCTAATTTAAACAATACTTTCAACTTTCCCATTCACTCCCAAACCCATCCAAATCCCAACCCAAACCCCGTCACTTCCCCGACCCCCTACCCAACAATCCCCAAAATACTAATCCCCATCCCAAATTAATTAGCAAACTCCTATTTTATCCCCTCCCGTAAGATACCCCCCAATCTTACAACAACGAACAAATAAAGTATATAACAGGCGTTACGATAGCACGAAAGACAATGCTTAAAGGTTTTTGATTCACTGTCACATTTGTTACATATCGAAACATGCTTAAAATATTCCGACATTTTTAATGTTTAGAAACGAAAAGAACAGATACTTGGTTTTGCTAGTGCAAATTAATGCAATTTAGAGAAACCAGAAGATTAAAAAATACACTTCCAAATAAACTTGTTTTTGTTTTTAATTGCGAACATTGCAANATACTTGGTTTTGCTAGTGCAAATTAATGCAATTTAGAGAAACCAGAAGATTAAAAAATACACTTCCAAATAAACTTGTTTTTGTTTTTAATTGCGAACATTGCAAAGTATTTCGACGTTAGTCAATGTTCCTTGTGATAATTCATAAAAATGCAATTTATACAGTAGATTCCAGTAATAAATTTGTAATAACCGAGGAAATTTGTACAATGTAGCAGGAGTTTATTAAGGCTGCATAGTAAACGGGCTGCTAATTAAAAAATATGTTCAGTATATCAGAAATTATCAGGTAAAGTTTAACTTGTGAGANGTAGTAAACGGGCTGCTAATTAAAAAATATGTTCAGTATATCAGAAATTATCAGGTAAAGTTTAACTTGTGAGACGGATTCTAATGTATAATAACCAAATATATAGAATTCGTAATACATTTACTACCAGAAAAGTGAAAGTTTTGGCGTTGTGGATCACTAAACCGTAATTCAGAGTCATCAAGCATTAAAAGTGTATAGAGTATCCCAATCATTATTGGATATAGGTCACAATTCCAAGATTATCAATCTCCAAGCTGCAAACTTTTCCTAGTTAATTAGTGGTCTAAAAGCCAGAAAAGACGATTTTATTCTATGATCTTGACGATGATCGAATTCCTCCCAAGGCTCAGACCAGCAATTTGCCAAAAAAAANGACGATTTTATTCTATGATCTTGACGATGATCGAATTCCTCCCAAGGCTCAGACCAGCAATTTGCCAAAAAAAACTTTGTCGTAGTTGGGCTATTAATTCCACATTTTTCAAATTTTCTAACCTAATGAATTATCAATTGTGCCGTAGAGCGGCATGTAGAAATGCTGTGTTAAACATCTTCTACACTAATGNGAACCTAATGAATTATCAATTGTGCCGTAGAGCGGCATGTAGAAATGCTGTGTTAAACATCTTCTACACTAATGATTCGCCAGGGGTGGCCAGCATGAGTTTGCCTGATGTGAAACTCATTCTTTCCGCTAATAGTCATCTCTCTGACGAAGTCTGTAAGATATATAGGTAGGCAATCCGTAAACAATTAAATGGATTAAAAGTTGAAACAAAGTGTTACCTTTGAATCTCTACCCAATACGAGCATACATATGCTTCCTGATAGAGTATCGCACGACTCACATTATAGCCTGAGTCAGAGTCATTGACTCATTGAGTCGACTCTCTGACTCTTTGTATTTAGTGAGTNTAGCCTGAGTCAGAGTCATTGACTCATTGAGTCGACTCTCTGACTCTTTGTATTTAGTGAGTCAGAGTCAGAGTGAAAGGTTAAATTTTTTGGGAGTCGACTCACTCTTTTGGGTTGATACCTTGTGAGTCAGAGTCAATGACTCATGAGTCAAAGAGTCGACTCTTGAGTCGACTCTACAGTCAGATGACAATTTTTTTTAATTAATTAAAACAAATTACTTACTCGTCTAATTATTGCTTTGATATTAACTTATATTAATTAAGTTCACTTACGTGCAATAATTACACAGGTATTGAGATTTATTATTAACCTCGACAACTGTAAAATGTTGTACTATACCTTTTTGATTTACCGTATTAGTTGATTGAGATCCACATTCCGTTTCTGCACCGGGAAGTTCGTTAAGTACAATTATTTTCTGGATATCCATTCTTTCATTTCGTAAGAATTGGAAAAATAACAAAGTCAATGTAAATAAAAAGGGAAAACTTGTNTGGATATCCATTCTTTCATTTCGTAAGAATTGGAAAAATAACAAAGTCAATGTAAATAAAAAGGGAAAACTTGTAGAGAAAATCACAAACGACAAATTGATGAATTAATACGTGTTATATTAATGTCTGATGTAATTTCATGAAACGANGTCCACTAGTTGCACGAATAACTTCATAAGTACGTTTTTGGATTAATTCAACCAATTTTCTTAGTCTTGAATTGGGAATTTCGATCCAAGCAGCTTCAATCGCCATTTTTAACTCTCCTACCGAACAGAACAGCTTCCCTTCATCATATACCTCTCTCACGAGGTCGCCCCATAGGTTCTCGATCAGATTCAAATCTTTGAGAAAGTGTAGAGCGAAGCGCCATTGGAATTTCATTTGCTTGGAGAAAGTTCTTTTTGGAATTTGTCGTGTGGAAACTGGCATTTTCTTGCATCAAGACGCCATTACCTTCCCAAAAGCGTCCAAAACGAGGGATCAGTTTAAGCAACGTATGGTTTTGATTTTTGACGATGTTTTGGCGGCGAGTAGAAAAGCCAGAGGTGATTAGCTTTGGAAACTGAACACCCCTCAAATCAATACGAAACTTTCTCCTGTGTACCCTTTGGAAAATAGGAGTTTCTGCTTGCGCAAGTCATGCTAATAAAATGCAAACCAGTCAGGACCGTCAAGGTTGAATTTCTTTTCGTCGCTCCAAATGATAGAGCGCCAATCTTTGTCCCAAGAAATTTTTCTCCTTTGCCCAAACTAATCGACGTTCCCTGTGAGCTGGAGAAAGTGACGACTTCTTGAGTTTTTGCAAATTTAATGCATTTGGATTTCTCCAGCAACTTTCTAACGGTTTACGAAAGGTTCCGGACATACAGAAAGGTTCAAATTTGGCTTGATCTTTTTTAAAGAAGTCGATTTGTTGCTACCAGAGATAATTATCCGACACTTGTGCCGTGGTGAAAGCTTTTTTTAGGCCCTGGTTTCAATTTTGGTCTCGGGTTTTCGCTTTTCTTTAAGAAATTATTGATATAGGAGTGTGTTTTTGCTAGTAAACTAGCAATCTGTCAAATTGAGTCACCGAATTAATGAAGAACTCCAATTTTCCCCATATCAACTTCGCTAAATTTGGTTTTGACTGCCATTGTCGCTAGAGACAAAATTGGCATTAGTTATAATTCAAATATTATCGATTTATTACTAGTTAATTATAATGCGTAGAAAAAAAATTAAAGATTTCTAGTAAGAATCTAGAAATATTAGGATTAGAACCACTGGAAACTTTAATTATTGGCACTTTCTTCACTTTCACTTTAGTTTTTTGGCTGTATTTAATGTAACCTTCACTTTTTTAATGCGGAATTTTGCATTTCTAGTTTATCCTTTAATAACTCCTCTATTTCTGTTTTGGTTGAATTTTGATTCCTTAGCTAAATGGAAGTAATTCGAAATTAGGTAGTTTAAACTTTTATTATGGTTTCACTGTATAACCTATGCTATAGGAATGTACAAATTCGAAAATGAGTTAATTCATCAACTCTGACCTAGTTTTTTCAACGTGTTTCCAATACTTNTTTTGCATTTCTAGTTTATCCTTTAATAACTCCTCTATTTCTGTTTTGGTTGAATTTTGATTCCTTAGCTAAATAGAAGTAATTCGAAATTAGGTAGTTTAAACTTTTATTATGGTTTCACTGTATAACCTATGCTACAGGAATGTACAAATTCGAAAATGAGTTAATTCATCAACTCTGACCTAGTTTTTTCAACGTGTTTCCAATACTTNAACTCCTCTATTTCTGTTTTGGTTGAATTTTGATTCCTTAGCTAAATGGAAGTAATTCGAAATTAGGTAGTTTAAACTTTTATTATGGTTTCACTGTATAACCTATGCTATAGGAATGTACAAATTCGAAAATGAGTTAATTCATCAACTCTGACCTAGTTTTTTCAACGTGTTTCCAATACTTACAACCGAAAATGCATAGATGGGCTTTCCACCCCTTCATCCCTCCGCCCTCCAGTCAGCAAAGACCCCTCCACCCTTCCAAGATTAATTGACCTTTCCACCCCTCCAAGCTAAATTGACTCCTCCACCCCTCCAATCTAAATTGACCCCTCCACCCCTCTGCCCCTCCGCCCTCCATTCAGCAAAAATCAATTCAAGGTAAGTTGACCCCTCCACCTTCCAGTCCACTCAGCAAAGACCTATCCGCGTCCGCCTACAACAGCTCCTACTGGATTCCATCCATTCCGCAATAATTTTCGGTTAATTTCTAATCGATTTCCTTTTCATTTTAGTAGTATACTGTTTTTGTGACTAAATAATTTTACTTTATTAAATATTGAATATACCGGAACACAGCCAAAACAATATAAATGGATTGTACAATGATTACGGGTTCAAAATGGCTCTATTGCTCTATAAAAAGACTCCAACCTTCCGCTCTCCATTGAACATAAGAACCCTCCACGGATAATAATACACCTCCACCCCTCCAGATAAACTTTAGCCCTCCACCGAGCAGAATTGCCCTCCACTCCTCCACCCCTCCGCCCTCCACCTCTCCTTTCCGCCCTCCGCGGAGAGGGTCCATGTATGCGAAAATGATGAAGTATATTGCTAGGTACTCGACGTATTTGATGAGGTGTCCGATCGAGTTTAGTATCTGATCAGGCACCTTTCTATATCTTGTGAGGTTCCCCATCAGGTACACGTGGTTTTTGCTGACAGCAAACTTTGAAACAAATTCAACAAAATAATATATAGAAATTTAGACAAGTGCAAAAATACTTTTTTCCAACAAAGACAACCAGTTGATTAAAATTATGACAAAGATCCGTTCTCTCCTGCTTCAATTATAAAAATTCCAAAAGTGGCAAGTACAGCTTCAAAACGTTTGAAGGAATTCACTACTGCTTAAATAATAACACCAGAGGATGTCGATAATATTAACAATATTTAGTTACTTATATAACGACAAACGATGTCTTATTTGCGCCTCGACATTAATAAACAATTCTGACGCTTTTAATATTAAAAGAAGCGGTAAAATGAAAAAGGATTAAAATCATTATTTGAAAAACAAACATTTAAAGCAATATGAAAATAATATAAAGCATATTTAAGGCATATTTTAACTTTTTAAAGTCATGACTTCGCTTATTCATTTGATTGACTTGACGTTTATGTTTGATTCACTAATTTTCATATTTATTTCACCCCTAAAATTTAGTTTGTGAAAATCTTTGCGAATTCTTATGCTCACTGCTTCTTTTAAAAAATTAATATAATTCAAAGTATACAGAATATTAATTTGTCTACCGTCGCACGGCGATTGGATGAATTAATATTTATAGGCGATTGGATTTTTACATTTGGCTAAAATTCCAAACCTTAATAATTTACATTTTGTCAAATTCTACTACCGCAAATAAACCAAAACCTTGATAAAAAATGTCTAAATTGAAATTATAAACAAAACAGAATGTTTCTGATAACGGACAATGAATCGAAGACGGTCGTTGCAGCTGTCCATCTGTCTGTCTGATCGTACTTTAGTTTGTATTAAATTACGATTTCAAAATAGTATTTCGTGCAATATAACGAAAAGTATTGTATAAAAAATTATAAAAATTTTGTAGGAACACTTGGGAAAAAATGTACAAAATAAATTCCAAAATGTAACCAATTTTACAAATTCTCAATTTGAACAGAATATTCAATTTGTACCTAGACAGTATGTCTACATTGCAAGGATTATCTGAAGAATAAACAAAATTACAAAAGTTATGAGTCGATCCTCACGTTATGACTTAGTTATTGTAATATGAGATTCTTCAAAATCCCATTTTTTGGAATTCCAAACAAACAAAAAATTTGTTCAAGTTCAAAAAATATGGTGAAAGTTTTATGTTATAAATAACCAATAATAAAATAATCAGTTTCACACATTGAAATTTTTCGTCACCACATATTAGTGAAAGATTAATTATTAAATTATAATTTCTCCATGCACCTAATTATAGGAATAATCTGGAAATATATAAAAACTTTAAAAATAAAGGTTATAGGATTAATTTTGTTGCGTGTTTAAACGATTTAAAATGCTTTTAAATTTGGTTTTAATTTTTACTGTGCTATAATAACACTGCTTAGTTTGCGATTGATACAAGTACAAAAGAATTCCGCGGATAGTATTTTGGTTTTCAGAATAAATGTATTTTTAATTCCGTTAAAGTTGATTGGATAAAAAGTATCCATTGATGCTGGTAGTTTGAATTATCGTAATGTCATTAAACTATGATTTTCATAATGTTATTTGGAACACATTGGCATTGTAGATTTCTTAATTTGTTATCCTTTTTTTTCTATTTTAGCCAAATATGAAAATCCAATCGCCAACTGTGCCTCGATCTGAAAAAATTCTACATCACTACAGTATAATATAATCGCTAGTTGAGTTTTTCTGTAAGTATACTAAAAGTTTGATAACGAATTATCCATGTACGTTGAGAACATCTTGTTTCAACTTCCCTCGGAGCATGCTGTTTTGTCATACGTACACAATCTGTTACCCTATGTACGTAATGTTAGTTTTTCCTTTCATCATTAATATGAAAGTTTGACTCCTACAATTTAACTTTTGAAATAAATATTAAACAAAAGCGACTAGACGTCAAACATCAGAGCTAGTAATTCTATGTTCTCTGGAAAGTGTTGTGTAGTGACNTGTTAGTTTTTCCTTTCATCATTAATATGAAAGTTTGACTCCTACAATTTAACTTTTGAAATAAATATTAAACAATAGCGACTAGACGTCAAACATCAGAGCTAGTAATTCTATGTTCTCTGGAAAGTGTTGTGTAGTGACAAAAAATCATTCAATATTTCTGCTTCTTCCTTTGCACAAATTTTACTTATGAAGTCATTGATTACTTTCAACATTACTTTTTTCTCCGCGAAAGGTTTGTATTTCTAATATATAACATGCTAAATATAGCGCATTTCTACAAATATTTGCCTTAGATACGGATATCATTTGCAGAACCAACATTAGAATATCATGTGTAGTACATTTTTGGCTGAGGTGATACTATTTATTCTACCATAACCTTACCAATTTAGCTAACAAACTGTTTGCATAGTCTCCTATTTTAATATCCTATCCCCTCGCATGTCACCCCCAGATTTAGATATGCTTAGAAATAAATCCCATTACCCCCCATCTCGCAGTTAACCCGCACTTTTTCATATACAAGCAATTCAGACTTAAGGGATTGTTGTCGATTGAATTATTTCAAAAATTATTTTTCGCAAATTCCAAATAATACTTCTAGAAAAAATTACTTCCCATAGAAAAGCAACATGTAGCCAAAGTCAAGATAACACTATAGACATGGGAAAAAATCATTATATTCAATAAATTGGAGGACTAGTTTGAACAGGTGGGATTGTTAATCTCAAAGTGTACAAAATAGTTCAGTTCACATAGTAATGGGACAGTATTTAAAATAGATGAATAGGTTTGTAATTTACGACGATACGATTATGAAAGAATGAAGTTGAAACTTTTTTTAATGCGCAAAATCTACAATACACTAGGCTTAAAAGTCCGTGAGAGCACAATGCTCCCTGGCACGATGTTTACGTTAGATAGCAAATTACCGACGTTACCGTTACTTCTAATTTTTACAAAGAGAATCATCATAGATACAGTGTCGGGTCCTACCATGCTAATTGGTATATTAGCCGAATTAACCCACANAAGTCCGTGAGAGCACAATGCTCCCTGGCACGATGTTTACGTTAGATAGCAAATTACCGACGTTACCGTTACTTCTAATTTTTACAAGGAGAATCATCATAGATACAGTGTCGGGTCCTACCATGCTAATTGGTATATTAGCCTAATTAACCCTCGTATAACTTGAGGGTAATATAGATGGCGGGTAATCGGAGAGGAAATTTGGGTATAAAAATAAGAAATTATGNATCGTATAACTTGAGGGTAATATAGATGGCGGGTAATCGGAGAGGAAATTTGGGTATAAAAATAAGAAATTATGAGTACAGTTGTTCAGCTAAAGTAGCAGTTGTGTTAGAATAAATATTAACATCTAAGCCAAAATTCACTAAAGTATTGTATTCTATCTGTGGTTTGAGTTTTCTAGACTATATCCCATTTCTGTATGTTGGAACTGATAACACTTTACTGAACAAAAAAATTTTGTGATGCGACACTAATTGTATTCTACACCAAAGAGCATGGGACAAAAGTGTCTTCCTTATGGTTTAAGATTAAATCCACAGTAGGTTATGGAACCAAAGAAAATCAAAACAATGCGTTTTGAAAACCAACATGCATAACTAAATTATGCATTACAACAGTCAATATTTTGCAATATATTGTAATTTGTGTGGTAAGATCTTTTACTTTCAATATTTTTGTTTACGTATTTGTATAAAATATGTTTAACATGAAATATGTCAAAAAGATAAAAATTCATGTGCCAAAAACAACTAAGTTTTGAACCCAATTTGATCCACTCATATTATTTTTAGGTACTCGTATGAATTTCAAAGCCGTCCATTTATTTGTCTGTTAAANGTGTGGTAAGATCTTTTACTTTCAATATTTTTGTTTACGTATTTGTATAAAATATGTTTAACATGAAATATGTCTAAAAGATAAAAATTCATGTGCCAAAAACAACAAAGTTTTGAACGCAATTTGATCCACTCATATTATTTTTAGGTACTCGTATGAATTTCAAAGCCGTCCATTTATTTGTCTGTTAAAGTTATAAGTATTTTAAAATCGTAAGTACTGATCATGTGTCTTCCAACTGATTTTCACTTCTAAATTANAGTTATAAGTATTTTAAAATCGTAAGTACTGATCATGTGTCTTCCAACTGATTTTCACTTCTAAATTAATCTAATAGTGACCCAAAATGTGGTGTGAGAGTTTCAACTTAAAGATGAATCTGTCAATCTATATTTTCGTAGGGGTCAAGAGCCATCGTAGCTACGATTTGCAAAATTCGTGTTTTAGAATTTGAAAGCACAAATAAAAGAGGCAAATTAAGAAATGAATTAAAGGTGGTCAGGTATTAGGGCGCGAGCATTTGTTTAATTGTTAATCAGTTTTACTTTACATAGTCAATAAAGTACATCTTATAATTAGCTACTAGTTTATTAACTATACCTTGTCGCTTAATAAAGTACATCTAGTAGGGATTTAGTCAGCTGGAAGAACATGATGTAAGATCAGTTGACTGCTTGCGAGGAATTTCGAATCACGTATCCTTGATAACATAAGCTTATCTAATGATTTTTGTACAAGAGTTACGTATTTCTCCAAAATTTAGCGTAAATAACGTAAATTGTGAACTTTGTTTACTAACTTTAAATGTATNAGAGTTACGTATTTCTCCAAAATTTAGCGTAAATAACGTAAATTGTGAACTTTGTTTACTAACTTTAAATGTATGTATTACGGTAGAGGAGAAATTCCTACTTTAGAACTAGCTATAGTGTAAATACATTAATTTCTAAGATCTTTATAGTACTTCCTGAAAATGCACAAAATCGTGCTTTAATAATGATAGGATCAACATATTTTGCAAACAAGTTAGAATGTGTTTAATTTAAAATTAATATTAAATGATTAATAAAACAGTAACGTGAAGTAATACTGAGATAACTGGTATAATTAACCCAAAGTGATTGAGGTATGTGCGAACGTAAAACCGCGGTTGTGTTGATTGTTGCTTCAGTACTTTAGGATATCATGTGTATTACGAAAGTGTCACTAAAATTGTATAAAACTTTCGGAGTGCTATTTATATATACCAGTGGTGAAACCCGACTAAAGCATATGTATCTGTAATTGAAGCAAGGAAAACAGGTCGGAATATATAAACCATTGTATAAACCAGACCAGCTCGGAGGTGCATAACGTAAGTAGTTCGAAGTGACATCTACAGAAATAAATTGTATAAACCGAATTGTTTTGCTGACGGACACATTTCTCGATTACAATACCCCTCTGCCACTCACAGTTTACGAATAATGAATTTAATTATGTTAAAGTTAATCTATTGAAATGCTCCAGTATTATGAGTATACGTCAGATAAGTCACAAAATGGTGCTAAATCCTGAGACGACATATTTATCTACAGGCTTGTCTGCGGACGGTAAGTAACTACACTAGCTGATAGGCAAACCCTGCTAAAAATCCAAAAAACATTTTAGACTATAAGGAGTATAAGTAAAGGAATGGTTTAAACTTCTTCTGACATTTTGGACGTTTTCTTTAAGTAATTATGTTATTATTCTGTTTTTTGTATGTATTTCAAGAATATTCAAATACATACAGATATTACAACGCGAAATCATTGTTGCGCCAAACATGATTTATATGAAGTTAGCGAAATTAAAAACTGTGAAATCAGAAGATTTTCTTCAAACAAACAATTTACAGCCTTAAATCTGAGGACAATAGCTTTGTGTTTACCAATATATATTCTGATATCTAACTCGCAGCATATTTTGAAAATATGAAAAAAGTACTTAAGTCTAAACTAAATCCGCCAACGGAGAGTGTAATGAAAATTCTAAAAGCCACTTTTTTGTTTCATGGAAGTTCCCGACAAATTTGTTAGTTATAACTTTTTTGTAGAGGTTTATATGACATATTGTCTTTCGCCAAATCAAAAGAAAAGGGATCTGGAATTCCGACTCACATGCTTTGCAGTATNTTCATGGAAGTTCCCGACAAATTTGTTAGTTATAACTTTTTTGTAGAGGTTTATATGACATATTGTCTTTCGCCAAATCAAANAAAAAAGTACTTAAGTCTAAACTAAATCCGCCAACGGAGAGTGTAATGAAAATTCTAAAAGCCACTTTTTTGTTGCATGGGTGTTCCCGACAAATTTGTTAGTTATAACTTTTTTGTAGAGGTTTATATGACATATTGTCTTTCGCCAAATCAAAAGAAAAGGGATCTGGAATTCCGACTCACATGCTTTGCAGTATTTGTGCTACCTCAAACATACCCACTCGTTTTACGTGAAGTTCTAAACACATTCCCGTTGTCAGGTAGCGTGGTTTTACCACTACGTATACTTTATCTATTTTACATGAAAGGGGGTGAGCTATTGACATTTATCTTACTCTGAAATTTTAAGCAGCATTTTTGCATTATGGCATTTGTCCAGACTCCTAATCATGAAGATACGGACCGTCTGGCTCTAGGCCTAGTCAACGTGTTTAATAAACTAAAATTTTGTTTATAGACTTTTTTATCACATTTTTAGTGTATTTGTCGACAATACTTTGGAGGAATCATGCATCCTTTGTGGTTTTTCAAGATGGTGTACTCGATACTGTAAAAGAAGTTTTTATGCGTAGCAATAAATACGTCCTGTTTCAACTAAACAACTATTCAGATTTGAATAATTCTTGGAGAAAATGGGAGCGTTATTTATCACAACAATTTTAGGAATCAGGAATACGAGACGTATGCTCTAATCTTTAGGTTATTCCGGCTACAATGTGCTAATAAATTTTTTTTTGTCTATATAGTTAAAATGCAAAAATATTCTGCTGAATCAAACGATGATGATGATGAAGGATCGATCATACAGTTGAATGTGAAGAGTCTACGATTTTGTTCGATAACCACCAACGAAGGGTGAGTAGTGATCATATGTTCTGTAAATTGTTACCGGGAATCATACCGGGATATAACATTTACAAATCTTTAGTTATATGCTGTCTTTCGTCAATATGCTCTCCAAACTCGAATAATGTTTATGTTTAGGAACTTAATTTTAAGAATATGAATCTGATATTTTTTACAATGAACATTGGTCGAAGTATAGCATCGCAGATAAGGTTTCACTCCAATAGTATTTAGGATTATGTTGAATAGAAGTACTTTACGATGATGTGTCATATAACAAAATATAGTAGCTATTCATGGATTTTTTATTTATGTTTATTTACTCCATACCAACAAATTTTGTTTGATTGTTGATGTACTTAGTTCTAAAGTACGGATTACAGTTCATGAAGAAAATTGAAAACTTGTAACTACATCCAATTGTATTTTAATATTTAAATTTTTAGAATCCTTTATTTTGAAATATTAATCTTCTTAACGTATGAATTATGGAACTTTTTTGTAAATGAAACACGCATAGTTTTTTAAAAAAACAAAGTGGTGTTTAATGTATTACANCATAGTTTTTTAAAAAAACAAAGTGGTGTTTAATGTATTACAAAATATAAGTGGAAACTTTTTTACTGAAAATTATTTCCGCTGGCTCTGAGACTCGAATCAAGATTCACCGTTAGATGGTCAGTGCACACACCATATCAGCTAAGGTCCCAGCTAAAATAATTTTATTTATATGAATTATAAGGCACATGGTGTATAAATCAACAATATAGTAAAAGCTTCAAGATTACAAATAAGTATGACAANTATGAATTATAAGGCACATGGTGTATAAATCAACAATATAGTAAAAGCTTCAAGATTACAAATAAGTATGACAAAATATTCTCTAATTGGTATGTTTTCTAATTTTTGGTAGAATATAATTCTATGCATAATTGTTACGTACAACCTACAGTCAATCCACTAAAGTTGGTTCGCTGCAAGATACATTTGACTTGTACTCTTTGCATGAGAANCGTACAACCTACAGTCAATCCACTAAAGTTGGTTCGCTGCAAGATACATTTGACTTGTACTCTTTGCATGAGAATGTTTGGATCAAGGAATCAGAGTGAATTTATTCAATGACTAAATTTTTGTAAGGAAAGTATTTCCAGATACAGAAAACTTATAAGAATTTAAAGACACTAATTTAGAACACCAAATGAGATGTTACGATTTTTTGAAAATTGCAATTTTGTCACCTGCTTTCANTAAAGACACTAATTTAGAACACCAAATGAGATGTTACGATTTTTTGAAAATTGCAATTTTGTCACCTGCTTTCAGACACCATGCCGCCAGATACATCGTCATAAATGAATTTCCCAAAGTTTCAATGAAAAAAAATTTGCATTTCTTCTAGTGGTCGCGCAGAAACTTAATCGAAAAAATTGACATCACTGCTATTGCATTACCTTTCTTATTNCATTTCTTCTAGTGGTCGCGCAGAAACTTAATCGAAAAAATTGACATCACTGCTATTGCATTACCTTTCTTATTCTATGTACGTAAAAAACTGATTAAATTATCAGACGTCGCCACTTAAATTTAATACCATAAAATAAATAACTTTTTTTCTGAATTTTGTCGTTGGAATGATCGTGCACTTCACACAAATTCACTACATTTTTATAATTCTCCAAATTAGCAGTTTGTATATTGAAATANGAATGATCGTGCACTTCACACAAATTCACTACATTTTTATAATTCTCCAAATTAGCAGTTTGTATATTGAAATAAAAGCATGAAAGTTGTACTAAATTGTATAGTTTGGTTCAGGTAAACAAGCTAGAAAGACGTCTTGACATTTCACGCGCAATTACTCTTAAATAACGTTTAAAAAAATGAAAAAATCTTGCTTTTAATGCTTTAAAAATGAAAAAAAAAANCGCAATTACTCTTAAATAACGTTTAAAAAAATGAAAAAATCTTGCTTTTAATGCTTTAAAAATGAAAAAAAAAAATCTTTTAATCGCTATTAAAGCGTGTCAATCGAATAAGTACAAAACTCATGGTCCTAAATATAGCCAATTGGAAGCAATAAATTTGAAAGCGTCTACTTCCTCTTCATTATCTATGTTGCTTTTCAGTATAATGAATTATAATTTAAACTCTAGAAACACTAGTAAATTAGTGCGCATGACACTCCGGTGTGTGGCTTTAAAGGCACACCCCGTTTCTATGGCAATTGCTGTAGTACGTTGCCAAAGATATCAGTAATAATAAGCATACAAATTAATTAATAGATGCATATAGATGTATAAATTTGTATATGTAAGTGTATGCATGTATATTTGAATAAATATACAAGGTGAGTTTTTAACGACTATCGACGGATACCCACACTACGCTACTAGCACCCACTTGTTTTCCGGATATGCAATCCGACATATTTGCCGGATATGCTAACGGGCATAGTTGCCAGATATGTTATCCTGAAGATATGCCGGATAGTATATCCGGCAAATATGCCTAATAACATTTCCTGCATATTTCCTAAATACACTATGCGGCATAGTTGCCGGATGAACTATCCGGCATATTTCCCCGATATGGGCCCATATCGGTAACAATGAAATTGGTTTAGANATAGTTGCCGGATGAACTATCCGGCATATTTCCCCGATATGGGCCCATATCGGTAACAATGAAATTGGTTTAGAAATTGGCGTAACAACAGGATTTTAAAATTTGAAAAAGTCAAACAAACTTTCCTACAATTGTCAAATCCCACTTTCTTAACTTCCATTACTCAATTATCAATTTTCAATTTTCAATTTTCAGATTTTAATCTTTAATTATCTTAGCCACTGAAGAAAAGTCGAAACGTTTGGCATTAAAAATCAATTTTTTCTTTAAATTCTCCAACGTGCAGTTTGACCCTCAAATTTTTACAACTATACTATCTGGCATGTTTGCCGGTTATACTATCCGGCATATTTGCCGGATATAATACCCCCGTTTTCCGCCATCTTAATTTCCCAGTTTTTAAACATATATACTTGTAAACCTTTACTTGCATTGAATGTGAAACTCGTGAGTCATTTGGCAACGTCGGAATTCGGTGTGGCTAAAAAGCCACACAGATCGGCCACTTTGTCTTTGGTGTGGCTTTAAAGCCACATTAGGCAGGGCCTAACGGAATGGCCGGTTCAATGGGCTTTTATGTTTTCAACTTTGTGAATTTTTATTTGTGCCGGCGTGTTCCACTTTTTCAGTTTTTCCTTTCAATTTTCCGACGTTGACCAGTTCAGAGAAATAGAATCTAGCCAACAGGACAACATGCTTGCTATGATTTTGTAAAACTGTGAACACTTTTCCTGGATTTGCATTGGCCATGATCTGCGGATCACACAGTTAGGGGATGATCTGCGGATCCTACAGATCTGGGACGATCTGCGGATCACACAGATCCGGGATGATCCGCGGATCACAATGATACGGGATGATCCGCGGATCACAATGATACGGGATGATCTGCGGATCTCACAGATCTGGGATGATCTTCGGATCTCACAGTTCCGAGGTGCTCTGCGAGCCGTACAGATCTGAGTTGATCTGTACCCGTTCCGAACTCAAGTACTGCAGTACGGATTTACTCCGGACTTAGGCACTGGAGAGTGGATTTGTCCTAACTTAGATATAGGGGTACAAACCTCTACCGGACTTTCTATTTTGGGGGCGTCTACCAGAGCGGACTGGTTACTCTATTGTAATGCGAAGGAATTTGGGTACCGGACCCGTTCCAAGTTTGTATCTAGTTATCGGACTTGTCCAGAACTTGGGACTGGAACTACTCTACTCCGGGGTCTGATACTGTAGTGCAAACTCTCCGGTGGGGGATGCGATAATCCTGAAGGAAATATAGANCTACTCCGGGGTCTGATACTGTAGTGCAAACTCTCCGGTGGGGGATGCGATAATCCTGAAGGAAATATAGAAATTTGTTCTCTAGACTGTGAGAACTCTTTTCCCTGCCTCTAGGGAATTGAACAATAGGTCTTATCTGGGAAGTCCTATTGTCCTGATTTACGGGTGATCCGGAATCCACTCTCTCGGAGATCCCCGGGACTTCTCGATCCGCGGGTGAACTGGGTTCTCCCCGGAATCTTTGGGATCTCCGGATCACTTGATCCACGCGTGAACTGGGTTCTCTCCGGACTCTCTGAGATCTCCTGACTACTCGATTCGCGGGTGAAGTAGGTTCTCCCCGAACTCTCTGGGAGTTAATTTAGTACAAGAAAACTTACCAGTGGACCGTAATCCACATCTTCCCGTTACCTTGAAGTCGGGTTGCACTCTCCCGTTCTGAGAGGATTCCGTGAAGGATCAATGAAGTATTGGGTCCCNGTCGGGTTGCACTCTCCCGTTCTGAGAGGATTCCGTGAAGGATCAATGAAGTATTGGGTCCCGATATCCCGAGTCTGACCGGAGCGTCCGTGCCTCAGTTTCCTGTCTCCAGGTGCCTCGTCCAGCCCAGCCACACCGGAGGTATCGGAAACCGAGATAACTGAAGATAATGTGTGATNGTGCCTCGTCCAGCCCAGCCACACCGGAGGTATCGGAAACCGAGATAACTGAAGATAATGTGTGATGTCAAGGGAAACTAGAAGAACTAGTGTTGCTCGCTGAGATGGGGTTTTGCCACGTGGGACTTCTGACCCTGAGCATGGATGGNAAACTAGAAGAACTAGTGTTGCTCGCTGAGATGGGGTTTTGCCACGTGGGACTTCTGACCCTGAGCATGGATGGAGCCCTGCCGAGTCCACGGTCTTTGAAAGGATGGGGAACCTTTGACACCTCACATACACTTACTGTTTTGATGGGAAAAACCTTGAGTCTCTCTCTGTCTCTTCGTCTCCCAGGGGATTACACCAACTCCAACAACTTTACACAACGATCAAAATGAGTCCACTTTTCTCCTCTGTTTAACTTAATTACTGCTTAATTTCACGCTTCTAAATTAAGACAATTACTTTTAGATGAAGACAATAATATTTCCTACCTTTAATCTATTCGAATGGCAAAGCACCACTTAGGTGTTTCTAGGCAACACTTTAAGCGTCGATTGAACCCCTTTCTCTTCCGAGACAGAAAAGCATCGGTTTTATGCAATCGGGCGATTAGGTCATAGGAAACCGATTTTCCTTTGTCATCAGTGCTTTTCTACATTTTGTCGTTAGTCCCGATGGACATCCCGGATAACCACATCTGGCACAACTGGTTCAAACCAGTTTCAACCCATGACTCACTTTCTCAGAAATCGATTTTCGCCACAATGTGGTGCCAAGATATGAAGCTAATATTTTAGTTTCACAATAAACGGAAGGATTTTGTCATATTTCATAGCTTAATTTTCACTATATGACAATTAGACGATAACACAACGGGTTTGCATAAGATAGTTGACCGTCCGTGCATTTGCACTGTTTGGTTTAACTGAAATGTTGGTAATGATATATTATAATAACTGATATTAAGGTCCGTATTCAAATTAAGTGAGGTAGGTTTATTTCAAATTTTGTCACCAAACCAGTGGGGTTGGTGACAAATCACACGCTATAGTTAAATCCATAACTAACTAAACATTCATTTTTCAGTCACCGTTTTGTGCACATCTTTTTCAAGCAAGTTTGTATTATCATTCCATGAATATTTGATATCTGATCGGTTTTGCTGCCTAACAATTTATACGGTGGCACGGTAATATTTTTCTACTCTTTTAGGGAACAATCTTTTAGGATGGGAAATGTTTTGTTATTGAACCACCGGTTGGTTTACCGGATGATTATGTCTATATTTGGGATTANTTGAACCACCGGTTGGTTTACCGGCTGATTATGTCTATATTTGGGATTATTGTCTCAAACGTATCTATTTAGCTCAGTACATTACCCACTGCAGGATGCACTACGGGGTGTCTCGCCGGGACGCTCCACCACTACGTATTACCAGGACATTCCGCTGGAGCTGTTCTACAAGGACGTTCTGCCTGGATGTTCTCCCGCGACATTCTGCCAGGNTTTTCTACTCTTTTAGGGAACAATCTTTTAGGATGGGAAATGTTTTGTTATTGAACCACCGGTTGGTTTACCGGATGATTATGTCTATATTTGGGATTACTGTCTCAAAGGTATCTATTTAGCTCAGTACATTACCCACTGCAGGATGCACTACGGGGTGTCTCGCCGGGACGCTCCACCACTACGTACTACCAGGACATTCCGCTGGAGCTGTTCTACAAGGACGTTCTGCCTGGATGTTCTCCCGCGACATTCTGCCAGGACGTTTTGTCCTACCAGGTCTACGAGGATTATACTGACCTATTGGGACTGCCCTCTCCTACTGGAACTGCTCTATTCTACTGGAACTGTTCTGTCCACCCGGGACTAATGGGACTGTCCTGCTTCACTGGGGCTGTTCTGACCTCCTGGGACTGTTTTGTCATACCGGGANCCTCACTGGGACTGTTCTGACCTCCTGGGACTGTTTTTTCATACCGGGACTATTGGGACTATTCTGTCCTACCGGGACTACTGGGACTGTCTTGTTGTACTTGGACTGTTTTGTCATACTGGGACTGTCCTGTCCTACCAGAACTAATGGGACTGTACTGTGCTACTGGGACTGTTCTGTTCTACTGAGACTGTTCTGTACAACAGGGACTACTGCGACTGTCCTGTCCTAGTGGGTTTGTCCTGTCATACTGGGACTGTTTTGTCCTACCGGGACTACTGGGAACTACTCTAATATAGGACCTAACTTTCCGTTGGGGTCGGACTAGCCGGTGGGGAACCTAATAATCCTAACGGGAATACCAAATGGTGTTCTCCGGTTTGGGAAAACTTGTTTCCCATCTATTAGGAAGTCAAATGTCTATTCGTGTTTGGTTATAATCCAGACTTCCGTTCTGTAGGATAACCGGGAGTCACTCTCAGGGCTCTCCGGACTAATGGTTCCGGGGTGAACATTAATCTTCCCGGACTCTTAGGGAACACTTTCAAGGTTACCGTTCAACCAGACCAGAACTAAAAAATTTACCAGTAGATAGAAATCCACGTCTTCCCGATACTTTGGATTCGGGTTGTACACCCTCGCTTCGGGAGGATTCCGCGAAGACTAAAGTTGTACTCGGTCCCGATGTTCCAGATGTCGCCAAAGAATCCGTTCTACTATCTCTTGGCGCTCCGTCCGGCCGGGTGATAGTATCCGGCTGGGAGTTATCGGAGACCGATGTATCCGTGGGGGTTGGAGTGCTGCGTCAGAAACAAAACTCAAAAAACTAGGTCGCTCACCGAATTGATGGAGTGGGCCACGCGGGACTTTAACCACCCTAAGCAGGGATGGAGCCTTGCCAAGTCTCCGGTCTTCAGGTGGATGGGAAACCTCAGACACTACAATTGTTGTCCAACAGGTTTCTACAGTGCCAGAAAATATCTCTTTCTCCTCCAGTTTGAGCGGATAAATACCCAAGGTATTTTGTTGACGTACACATACACAGTTACCACTAATTCTTGTTTATTTTCACACTTCTATTCCCAATAGGTTAACTCAGTATGAGACCAATGTGACAGAAACATACTTAGTACTAGAAAAGACAGACTTAACGCAAAACATTAGTTGTTATCTAAACTGTATACAATACCCAAATGACCACCGAATCCTACCCCTCTCCGAGACACTGGCAAAAACTTCTATTTATGTTATCGCTCGTCACCACAAAGAGTGCAATTTCCTCCATTCAAGCAATTAATCTGAGATCATTTATCCGTTTCCAATACTAATACGTGGGTTTAGGGAAATTCCTGTATCTTGTTGAATACTTCTAAGAAACACTGAATCCGTGTACACAAGAAAACCATGGAACTTCTCTCACGCCACAATATGGCACTTCCTAAGTATTAACGAAACATAATCACAATCACGCAAATCTTTTTGTTTTTAATCACACTTATACATTTGTTCTAAATTTTGCTACTTCATTCTGTTAGTCCGACCAATTACGAAGAAAGAAATAGTCGTGTGTTTCGTCGCCGGAGTGGTAGTAAAAGATTGGAATCAGGAAACAAATAACCCCATCTCTGAATTCGATCAGCTGTTGACAGCGAAAGTGTATATGAATACAATCGAGCCGAATCGCAAGGAAGAGTTGTTCAATAGAATCGGTGGGATTTGGGATCCATTAAGTATCCGAGTATATCGTACAAACCAAGCATAATGTATTAAATGCTGTTTAGCATTGGATAAGGAATACTTCCCCTCAACCAGCATCCACTCAAGAAGCCGCAATTTTATTCGAAGTTTCCGAAGGAGAACCGGTCCACCGCCACCCAAGTGCGGGTAACTGAACTTCAACCGAGTTGTCAAAATGGCAATCTTGTCCAGCCCAAACTTGTCTTTGAAAATGGCCTCACTGGAACTCTCCTTGGGAAATCAAATCCGTAATCGAACTCAGCCATGCAACCAAAATTTTTATGAGTAAACCGAATTTTCCTGCTCTCCTGGATTTCCCGAGTTTGCAAAGTTTTTCAATCTTCGTAAGTTTCCCGATCGGCGTCGTTAATTCGGCTTGTTAATGATCTTTGAGACAAGGAATTTGTGATTGAAACTGTTTTAGGTATATTTATGGAAACCCTACTGCAAAATGTGCAAACTCACTACTGTGTTTACTGGAGAGTTTTTCTATCTACCTACTCCGATGGAGCTGGATTAACTACTCTGCTGGGAAACTGGATTTCTTGCCCATCTTTCCGGAAAAATTCACCACATGGCGTTTCTACTGTGTCTCTATGTTAATGTATTTACTATAATGGCAGTTCATCCGCCGTTTTCACTAATACTTTAATACTCCACTCGAGTTCCTCTTTTGCAACGATTCATGGATGGATTTGAAGGATTGAAACTTGCACGAGGAACGAACAAGCAAGAAACACTCGTGGAACTATTAAAACCAAATCTTAGACTCCAATTATCGCTGTGATTCGAAAGCTGGTGGTGATCCAGTCCAAATGTGACTTTCCAGAGTGGTAAATGCTTTTGTTTGCCTTTGATGTTCTCGGTACATAATACTTTACAAACTCCCTATGCCCAGATGGAACTCCGCCAAGTTCACGGTCACCTTTTGATGGAAACTACTGGATAAAGACGTTTTAGGATTCCCTGGAGAACTAAAGTTGTACTAGCTCCCGATGTCTCGGGCGTCACCAGAGCATCCGGGGCATCTGTTCTCTATCACGAAGAGCCCCATCCGGCCCACCGATATTGGAAGTAAAGGAGACCGAGTCACTCGTTGGAAGGGAGTGCCGTGTCGGATGAAACTTGAAGAACTAATGTTGCTCGCAATTGATGAAGTTCGCCACGCGTGATTTCTGACACAAGGCAGGGATGAAGCCCTGCCGAGTCCTCGGTCTTCTGTTCGATTGGAAAACTCAGACACTACAGTTTTTACCATTTTGGTTTCGCCGGTGCCAGACAATCTCTATTTCACCCCGTCTGTGCGAGTAGACTATTCAGCAACAGCTCGATATTCGTAAGCCACACGCATTACACAGTTATATTTATTTACACGTTAAGATTACTCATCCACCATCACACTCTAAGACCAATATAACAAAGAAACACTTTTATCACTATAAGAGATAGACTTAACTCAAGACAATTGTACAGTTGTTACCAGCATAGACATGAAATCCGAATGACATTCCCCCTGTGTGCTTATAAAAACCATATATTTATAACCTCGCCATAGTCAAAAGGAGTGATATGGCTTACAATTCGGTGAATTTTTCTTATTTCATTCATCCTGTCATGTAAGAATATATGGGCACAGAAAAATTCATTACACTACATAGAATCAATAGTGAAGCCTCAAAGCACAAATATCCCAGAAGTAAAACTTTTCCGTTTCCACCACTATACAAAAAAATGTATCATGAAAAAGATTCCTAAGAAGTTAACAGCAAGTCCAACTGGCAGTGAAGACCACCCAGTAGAAGCAGACCACTCGAGACCAAGCGGTTAAATTTCACCAGTGGAGACCAACCGGCAGAAGTTGAGCCTTGTGGCGATCAACCTTTTGGAATTAATAAGTAGATGACCGGCGTGAAAATCTTTTTAGAAGTTTATCAGAAAGAAGATACTGATAGGAACTTACTAGAGTAAGGAAGCGGTAAAGGGATACCCTTGTATCATCATTGTCGTACGTGATGTGAATTATGAGGATCCATGCTTCAAGTAAGGACACTAGATGCAAGCGAGTTTAAAAAGCGAAATTAATAATGTAAAAAATTGTAATTTGCAATAAGTACTAGCTATTGGTAACACATAATTAAAAATAAATATGTTTAAAATTAGCCCATATAAAGTAATATTAACTTAAACGGTTACTGGTCTTGCGGGAGAATATTGTGGCACGGCGGACCGTTGCATTCATTTAATATATTAATTTAGGGAAAAGGAAAGGAAAATCATTAAAGGGATTGGTTCTGATGAATGATAGCGGATCAGAGGATGATGATGACGAAGGTGATAGTCAGTTTTGAATGCACTAGGAATAACTACAGTACCGGGTTAATCCTATAGGACGGGAATTGGAATGGCTCATTATGGCCGGACTCCTAGAGTATTTGATTTATCTTCTCTTGAGGCTCAATGTGTTCTCTAGCTAAAGCGTCGTCCATACTCTTCTGAACTCGGATCAGCCCGGAGTGAAATGGATGAAATTAGGTTGAGTTAGGTTTCGGCTGAACAATCCAAATCTGTTACTGTTTGATGCTTTCTACACGTACAGGCTACCATAAGAACTGGCGTTTTCTGGGCCTGGTTCTTCCCTTCTTCTTATACGCCGGTTTCTCCTGACTCTACCACTCATAAAGGGCAAAATACTCGTCTGCCTAGAGACCCTTGTACAAAAGTGCTTAACTTTTAGGGGCCTTTTCTATCTACCAGACAAGTCCGATAATCGTGCTGTTGGTTCTTGGATAATGACTCGCCGTAAGTATGTCTGACTATTGAGTGAATTTTACTTTACTATAGAACCTGGTCTGGGACTAAGAGTTCTGTTCCTGTAGTAGCTATTTTTCCTATAGGATCTTACTCTCCAACAGGGACTACTCCCCTCTTTCTACATGAGCTTACTCTCCAATACCGACTACTCTACTCCGAAGTTTCTCTAGTGCTCTAAGTAGTGACCGTTGACTTTACCTACCAAGTCTGATGTGTTTTCTCGTAACGGTGTCTGTTATGAAGAGAATAATGGGGAATACCAATGTGTTCTCCAACACCGCACCTCCGGGGTCACCGGAGATCTTTTGCGTCGTAGAGCTCTCCGGTTACACCGGTGGAATCAGTGAGACCGTAATAATTCTAGTGCAGTGCTGCAACTGACAAGAAATCTGTTGCTCGCTAAAAAGATGGTGAGTGCCACGCGGTGCTTTTGACCATAGGTGAGGATGGAACCTCACCGAGTCTACGGTCTCCCAAAGATGAAGCAGTCACTTACAACACCTACTTTTCTGGGGAGGAATTTTGTCCATCAGTCTCTCTTTCCAGTGAACCGCTCCAACAATAGCCAAGTCACAACAAATTCGCTCCACTGTCGTCCATGGTCAGATAGTTATGTTATTTATTTCCGAATTTCACTACTTACTAGTCTTCTAATTATTGAACTTTAATAAGCTATTGTTTCTAACTTTTTGGTGAACAGCGGGGCATTGGGTGGTGATTAATTCTCTAACAAGCTTAGCGCCTAATGATATTCCTTCTCGACTGAAAAACAAAACCTCAATGGAATCCCTTTCTTTCTGAGGTGAAGGCTGTACCCTATTTGTGGAATCGCTTCCCACCACAAAAGGAGTGCCCATTTCCTATCTTCACTAAATTCGCCTGAGTCCATTCATACATCCTTATTATTCATGGATTCAACGCCACGGATCCACAAATCCGCTGATCCAGTATCCGTGGATCCGACCCCACGGATCTACTAATCAGCTGATCGAGTGTTCATGAATCTAACCCCACGGATCTACGGATCCACTGATCGAGTATCGATGGATCCAACCCCACGGCTATCTTACTACCCCGTTACCTGCTCCCAGCTTTTTCTCTTTGGAAATTTTCCATAAGCATAAGGCACAATCTTTCCTTGTGTGAGCAGAGTCCCTGTAAAGGAATTAAGATTCCTAATCCCAACTTTTTTACCTGATTTTATTATCCCGTAATCCCTTATCCCTACTAGTCTGTTTGTCTCGAACACTCTCTGTCTATCGAGCTACGGATACCTACTATAACCCATAAGGTAATCCTTAAAGATTCCCAAAAGAATTCAAACCCCTATCCACTTCCACTGAGAAGTATGGGTTCTTAGTTTCCTTACCGTAATCCGACGCATCTTGTTCTGTTAAACTGACCTTGGTGGTTTCTGGTCGAGAAAATTATTTTTCGTACTTGATCTCTTCGTGTCAAGTCACACTCAGCGTGATTCTTGCTTATCCCCGTAGGGTTCCTTGTCTACTAACCGCATGTCGGGATCGCATCCTGACATGTTTCATTTTTTTGGTTTTACTCCCTGGTACCTTTCCTGTATGTTCCTAGGTAAAATACTGTCCTGGTATGGGTCGGTTTCATTTATCTCCAACAACTATTTACCATCATAAACCTTCCTCTAAACAAATCAATTCTTGTGCTTCTAATGTCTTGGTATACTACTGATGAGGCCTTCACGAATTTCCTTCTTGGTAACTGACTTTTTTGCTTCTATTATCACTAAAATATCCCGTTTGGTCTGATCAATTCCGTTATTTGGTAGTGCACATAGCTTTCCATAAAGTTTTCCAACCGAGATGTGTAAATTCCACAAAGGATTTTTAAAGGGTTGACACAAAGTCATTCAATCACAAAAGATTTTTACAAAATAACCCAACAAAAATTTGTCACAAAGACCCAAAAAATTGTACCCCACAAAGCTCCGTGGCAACGAATATTTATTACGTTTCACAAAGATTTAACATGCTTTACAGAAACTCAACCACATGGTCAATACACAAAGATAATCTCAAGCAAAGTCTAGGGTGTGATGATTGGATGTTTGGCCCCCCATTCCATCCATCACAACTTTTCTCCAAGGCTACTTATGTTACTAAGGTAACTTTCTTAAGTCAGATTTATCACTACTGAACGTAGCTTCCCTACCGTCCTACCAAGGATACTCAATTTTAAATTTTAAATATAACTCTAGACGATAATACCCTATACCTCCCCAAAGCCTATTGCTCGATTCCTCGGACGCACAAAACATTACGAACAAAACATACCCGACTCAATTTTTCCTAAGTTTTCTCAGGGAATCAAGCTAGAATTCTTACACCCCGGAGAGTTATTCTTTTATGGCTAAAAACAGTAGCCTTTCTCCTATATGTACCCATCCTACTGACTCTAGTTTGGCGGTGTTCTCGTCTGTTTCGGTCATCAAGTTATTGTCTTCCTGTCTTGTCTCTCCCAAGCCGCCATCCCCGTTCTCTCCTTTTATTATAGTCCAGCGGAATGAATACATTCCCCACATTTCCAACTCACCTGACCCGGGATAGTAACTGCAGCGGATGGTTCACACCCAATTAACTCTTTAAACTCCTCCTAAGTTCTCTGACTAAGTCTACGCTCTAACTGAACTAGGGTCCGTTCTGCATAAAGTTCCTCCGAAAACAATTTCAATGGTGTTTCGTTTCTCAACTTTTCCTGGATAACCTGCCTAAAAATCAGACCTAGTTTATTACCACTCAGTTGACTTATTTTGCTCTAAATGAGAAATGATCTAGCCCATTCTAGCTTGCAAACGGTCGCAATTCTCAACGGTGGTCTGCATAACCAAACCTTCGCTCTTTCTTCCACAGTCTCCTTCTCTTCCACAGTCCTTCCAGTCGTCCCTTTTTGATATATTTTTTCCCACATATTCGTACTTAACCTTACCAACGGTAGAGCTTCAATAATTGAGGGACTAAAACTTCTATCCGGTCTTTTTATCACCACATGCTTTCCCGACATGTTAATGTTTCCAGGAGACGCTCAACTAACGTTACCGGATCAGTTGCTTCGACCCGATAAGAAAAATTACATTTCAATTTCCATAGCCTCGTCAAATACAATGGAGGTCTTACTTCTACCAGACTGAGTAGGTAACTTATAATCCTTTTCATACGATGCTTGTAATCAAGAGGAACTACTTTTTCAGGCACCACTTTCTTCTTAACCGTCCACAAGCTATTCGTGTATAACTTTTCCCATCGGATCTAAAGACAGAGTCCCTTCCCATACTGCATTGACGGTGAATGGACCCACCAAAGCACAAACAATGGAATGAAAAGACTTATTGGGTAGATTCCAAACACACGCCCTCCTACCTATCATGACTTATAGAAGATTTAAGTCTGTACCATAAAGATACACCATTGGAGACATTCCATGCTTATGAGTGAAAAACCGGTGCGCCATCTCTCTCTGATTCTTCTCGGCTACATTGGTTCCGACGACTGAATCCGCCAGAGTGTCCTTAATGTCCTTTTTTAAGGCGGAGGGGTTGGCCTTTCTACTTTAACCCGAAACCTTCCTATACAAAAGTCAATCAATAGTCAATTGTAATAATGGTCAATTTGTAACCGTCTGAACAATAGTTAATTTGAAAACAAATATTTTTAAAACAAATTACAACCTACTGTATAACATCTAAAAAATCAAACTTAACACAAAACAATAAATCTAACAACGCAAAACTTAACACAAAATAAAACTAATTTAGTAGTACGATCAAACACTAAGCTATTAGCAAAAGTGAATTAACATTACATTGTAGTTTCAAAGTCGTATCCAAAGGGAGATTACTTCCGAGCACTCCGAAACACCGCACTATCACTTTGACTTTTTACACCGTCAATGCACCATTTGTGACGCGGTGTCGGATAACCTACCTTTTTAACCGAAGATGGGGATGGGACGAGACGTAAATTCTTATTACCAAAATACAAATGGGCTGATTTCTCGGCTCTAATAAATACTTTTGAGTAGAGATTTAGTAAAGTATAAACAATGCTTTGGGTCTGGTACTGTAGTACCGGTACTCTAGATCTGGTGGCGTAGTACCCGTACTCCAACTACAGCACAGTATTTCCAATACTATCTCTGGTGTTGGGTTAATTCCCCACGGAGCTCCTTCAACAGGGTCGGGTCTGGATCTCCATGGGTACTACAACACGGCGGATCTCTAACTCCGGAGGATCACCAACTCCGGTGTTGGATATGGGTCTCCAATAGTGCTCAGTTTCACAAATCTCCAACACCACGGATCTCTAACACCGGTGTTGAGTTCTATTCCTAACCCCGGGAAACCTACCAACCCAACTGGGTGAGGAGTGGATGGTACTAGTAGTTCTTACCTGGATGAATCCTTCCTGATCTACCCATGACTTCTGGTCAAATACAAACAAAAGGAAATGAGTTTGGACGAAACTCAATCAGGCACCGAAGTCTCCAGAGTCACCAGCCGAGTCGATTAGGTAAAAACCAATGGGGGCTCAACTGACCCGCCCGGTGTCCCCGAAACCAGCGGTGAACCTGCCGATAATTGTGCGCTCCGTTAGGTTCTCAACAGGTTGATGCTCGTCTTGGTCTCAGTTGCCACGCGGGACTTACCGTTGACCCTCAGCGGGGGCAGAACCCAGTCGAGTTCCCAGTCTCTCACAAAAACGCACAATGGAATCACACTTACAGTTTATGAAGTCCTAATGTTGGCTCGGTGACTTTCTCCTCTTTGCGGATCCCAACATTGGTACCCTTAGTGCACTTAACAAATCACAAAAAGTCCACTTCACTTGCCCCACCATTCATAAAAAAACTAGTTTATTTTCGTCAAAATCTGAATTCAAGAAAACTTAGAGCAAAACTTACAGTATGAGAAAAGGACACGCTAAGTATCGTACAGTAAATAATAAATTAACCTAACCTCCTTCTCTTACAACTAAAGTAGAACTAATCTCCCGCCTCTCCCGAGACATGCGCGAACCTTTTTATTTAAGCATTTGCCAACAACATGCAAGCGGAAGGCGAGTCCTTCCTTCTACGGATTTGTATGTGTCCACTCCTCAATCCCTATGACAAAGGAATAGACTCATAGAAACCCTTCCTATCTGTTTCCTGTGAAAATCCCAGAGTACTCGGATGCCTTAGTAATTACCGTATTTTTCCTCACGCCACATTTTCTTCCAACTTAAATCTAATGATCGTCCCGATGATTCTTCAAATTTTTTAATGGACAATCCCTAATGTTCCATCCATTCCATGAGAATATACTATGTTTTGACGATACCTGAATCTTTCCGGAGTTAATGACTTTACTCAATTACACCATGTTTCTTCTTGTCGTTTCATATGGTTTTAGTCTAATGGACTTTGCTCCAGAAATGGAGTCAATAGTTTTCCTAGCAGCTGCATTACACCTGAAGTGGCCTTTGGAGTGAAGCTCAGGTATGTCCATGAGACTAGATTGTCTCAAGTTCTTTTGGATATTAAATCCACTTACCCAATCATTTTTCTAGTATTCAATTTTTAATTCTTACTTCCTGCTACTCCCGTGGAAAAAATAATCTCAAATTTAAAATCTTATAATCCTAAAACCTGGCTCATCTCCATGACTCTGGCATCCACCTACTCTGTTTCCGTTACTAACAAACTTAAACAAACTACGTGAGATGCCTGAAAGACTTTAAACTACCTAGTTTAACCAGTAAAATCTTATGAAGTAACGATTAAAGCATTAGCAATAAAAATGAAAGTTTTTAGAATAATAGCATAATAGATATACATAAGGTTTTAGAATAATAGAATAATAGGTATACATGAGGGCTCGGGTCGCAAGAATCCTGCAGAATCCGTCTCTGGGTTCTCCAAACTGCGAACTGGTTCGGCGCTAATGGTAACGGGTTTCGCCGAACTCTTCCTGCTTTTCCAACCTCACCATGACCATCTCCGCGTCAGAATGGAATAGGAATAGATTCCATGACTCCCAATCCCAATCCTCCGATGTTCTCTGTCTTTTCCATCAGTCCAGCTGTTGTGAACCAGAACTGCTTTGCCCTCAAATCTTTGTGAGGCCCGTATACTTCTAACTACCCTTATTCTATACCCGTATTTCCTCCAACTACCTCAGTCGGGTCTGGAAGTCTCTTTCTTCCCTGATCTCCTTTTCTTTTTGTCCCTTGGAACTCTTGCGACTAACTTCTACGGATTCCTTATCCCTTGAGATGATGAACTCTTTCATCTTCCTTTCCAGCAAGTGAATCCGTAATTCCAAGCGGTTGTTCTGCACTAGAACATTGTGAACCTACGTTTTTAGCCAACTTTCTTCCATAGTGTTTTTTATTGTCGAGTCCGTGCTTTCATCTTTCTTCGAGTTATTGTAGCTCCACTCTTCATCTTCATCACCTTCGTAGTGTTTCCACCATTGTCTCCCTGCTTTTGGTATGGTTGGTTCCTCTTCCTCAGTTTCGGTTGACGTTGTGGGAATGTTTTTCTCGGTACTTGGTCCGGTGGGTCTCACGACAGTCTTTTTGACGTTGCTAAGTCTGATCACAACCAAACCCTCTGGTGTGTTTTCTTCGGTTTGGTGTCTCACTTTTAAACTCATTAATACTATGTTGAGTTCACTCACGAACTTTGTTTTTTTCTGGATTTTTCATGCCTGATTACTACAAAAGGCTTTTCTAAAGATAGTGGTCCCTCTTGCTGGAGCTTTGCCGACGTTCTGCGATTCTGTTTCAAATATTTTTAATTATTTATTATTTATTTATTTATTATTACGCAGGACGCCGGGTACATCTTAAGGGTGTATCGATCTTAGAAGTATGGAATAGACTTAAACAATTCTTCTTTTGGTCTTCAAGTCTTCCTTATCACATCCGTTTCCGGTGATACGGCTCGTCTTCAGTGTTTCTTATCCATCAACCTGCACTTCTGTCAGACCTAAGAAATCTTACGTTACTCGATACTAACGCAGAGGAACATGGCTTCCAATTGTGTATTCCCGGTTATACAGTTAACATCTTTCGAATACCCCGTCAGTTTACCACTAGGACCAAGTTTTCCGTCCAATTCCGTTTACACGAGAAAATGCAGGACACTAATAGTACTAGGAATGTTGTGGTTCCCATCTCCGTTTCCAGTTTTGGAAACATTAGGATCGGCCAATTCAAGATTCCGGATCTGGTAAGTTTGTCTAATTTTTCTTTATTATTTTTTTATTTCCAAATAGATAATTTTAATTTTAATATTCTTTTCTTTCTTGTTTTTATTAGCCCATGCTGTTTAACTCAGAGGACTCCGCAAACTTCTCCATGAAATTTGAACTGACTAAACGGTGCCTTTTCCACGCAGCTCAAGGGGCTCACGAAGCCTCAATTTTCATGCAGCAAGGCCTAAATCATTTGCAAGAAGTTGGAAAAATCATNATGTTGGGAAAATCATCCTTCGCAACTTCCTCCATATGTCCCATTATCCACAGATTCAGCTCCCAATGTTCCTCCACCTCCACCCGCAGGATCAAGTGTCGGTAATGAAAATCGAAACTACTCTCTTCCATCACCAACCTATTCC
>NIPM01000200.1:273895-344632 GCA_002738285.1 Holacanthella duospinosa | reverse complement strand
ACCACAGAAGTCAGAATTTGAGATTAATGGACAACGTTATCACGGAGAAGAATATAAGTTAGACCATCAGGAAGAGATTGATCCAATCTGGACATTAAAAGCCAACTTATTCCTTCAGCCAAAAGTTCATTTAGACGAAATAGTGTTTGGATCTTCTTTTGGAAGCTCGTCAACTGAATCGGAAGGTCAAACAGAAGTTTACTTTTCTTGGTTTATCGCAATGACTGTAATATTCGGAATTCTATTTTTGGCATTTTTAATTTTGATTTCTCTTTTCTGGCGTAGAAAGTTAGTAATTTCAGTTTCAACAGAGCCATCTGTCATTTATAAGAAAACCGGAAGTGACAAGAATTTTTCTGGGGAATCAGTAGAAGTAGTCGAGATTGGGGGATAGTGTTAGAAAAAGTCATGACTCACAATCACGACCTTATGAAAATTTTTTGAAGAGGACATGATTCATCATTCCCCTTTCCCTTTAACTTCTATGCTCTATTTTTGTGAGCCTTTAAGGCATAATATTATAGATAGTAGTTAAAACTAAACTAGTTTAAACTAACTTTATTCTTTTAGAATTTTCCAAGAGAACCCTATAAAAAATGAGTTAAATGTCATATTTATCTAACCAGTTACTCTGTCAATTTTGTCTTGCAACTTTACTTAAATAAACTTACTTGTTCTACTGTCTTTAGAAACTCTAGATCCAGAATTTTGTATTACAGATTGGTTTCACTTTCACTACTCCTAACCCTTAAACCTCTTGCGTTCTGTGATATTCAAATAGCCCGAGTGAGATTGAATTCGAGCCAGGTGCTCCTGACGCCGAGTTTTGGTTATGATAAAAAATAGGAGAGAATAAAAATTAAAGTATAATTTGAAATCACTAATCTAGAATTAAATTACTGACGGAGCGGAGGCTGATAAAAAAAATATGGGTAAGGTAATTACAACTTAACTATTGACTACAATCGGTAGCCTTATGAATTGAATGGTTTTAATGACTAAATTAGTTATATTGACCAGATTCGTTTTAATGACTAGGTTTGTTTTATTCACTAACATATTCTGGCGAAATCGGGTTTTTCGTATGGGTATTTTGCCATAGAATTAACCGAATTGACTAGTCTCTACAGGATATGGGTTTCCTGGGACCAAATCAATTATAAGGAAAATAGAGGCAAGTATGTCGTGATAGAGTATATGCGGGTTTTCTCTGACGCAATGAGGCTAATTTATAAACTTGAATTTTTCCGGCGTCTCGGAAGAGGAGGGGTTCAGTACGTTTGTAGCGGTTGGTTGAGATAGTTCTTTATTGTGCTATTGTCTTCTTTTTATCAACTCTTTGTAGTAAGTACTATTCATCTAAGGAATTAATAAATCTACCTCGATATAAGTGGAGTGAGACTGGTTTGGAATTTGGCATTTTCTTTGTGTACGGTGGCATCAGCGTCGAGAGAAGAGAGAGAAAGACCCTTACTTCAAATCATCCCTTCGGTATAGTGCTTCGAGTTGGAGGTCCTTCCACATCCCACTGTAGTACGTGGACTTAGCTAGGCTTCATTCCTACTTTGGTCCCGCGTGGCCCCCTCCATCAATTCGGCGAGCGACCTAGTTCTTCGAGGTTCCCTCCAGCCCAGCGCTGCTCTCTATCGGCCTTCTATATCCTCCGGTGTGACCGGGGCTAGAAGGGGAGTTCAGTGATTGAGAGTGAATACCTCGGTCTCCCCAGTGACACCCGGGATCTCCGGACCAAGTTCGACAATAGTCCCTTGGAATCCTCCTAGGACGAGAGAGAACACCCGACTACAGGATATCGAGAAGACGTGAGTTTCGGCCTACTGGTAAGTTTTCCTAGTCTAGGATTAGCCTAATATTAGCCTATAGAGCTCTCCGGAGAACCTTGGAATAGAGTAGTACAGGGCGAATCTTAGTTCTCCTGCGGGACCAGTAGGCCGGAGAGTCCAGAGTGTCCCCGTTCTCTCAGCAGAGCGGAACGTCGAGAGCTTTCCAGATAGAGTTAGGTGTTTAGCTATTCCCAGGACAGTAAGGAGTTTTCCTGGACAAGAGAGGAATTGAATTCACATTAGGCCCATTAGATTGTTCCCGGGGAGTCCAATATCTATTACCAGTTCACCCTGCAGGAGAAACTTCGGGAGTCGTCCAGGTCACCCTGCGGGAGAGACTGCGGGAGTTACCAGTTCACCATGCGGGAGAGACTGAGGAAGTTACCAGGGCTGGATTTCACCAATAATCATTCAGCAATAATCAATAATCAATAATCAATCATCAATTTTTGATTATTGCTGATGATGAGTGTTTCACCACAACAAACGAAATTTTACTAATCACTCATCAAAGTTTTCACAAACTTTGCTTAGTGATTAGTTGATTTCAAATTATTAGTCAGTTAATAATAATAATTATTATTATTTGGCCCAAGGTTGCTATGAGAATTAACGTATTTTTTTGTACTTTGTACTTTTCTTTAATCCAAACTAATAGAGATACAGTGACAAACCATGTGTATTCTTCACTTTCCATGAGTAGGCAAATTTTAAAATAATTACCCGAATCTTTTAGTTTTCAAATTGTTGAGATATATTCAAACCCAATATCCCAATAATAATTTCTTGAGTATGTGGATATGAAAAATCTAAGTTAGCTGGTACAAGACAAACAATATGTAATATTCTTGACCTATATGGCATGAGTATGGCTTAAGTTTTCGGAAGTAAATTTTATAAACTAAAAACACATCAAACGCTGCCTTAGCTAGAGTAATGACTCTCCAATCACCGAATCCAATCAACTCCTTGGTTCTCAATACAATCTGAGACGGCGAAATACTGCCTAACATAAAAAAAACATACCCTATCTCACTACTAATTTAAATTTTGGCACTACAATTTCACTATTTAACAATAATATATTATAGTAGAACAAATAAAATTGTTTCTGAGGATAAGTTGAACTCAATGTTTATCAAGGCACAATTAGTTGATTATAGTACGACAACAAGATTATCTCATTTTTTTTTGAAAATTTAGACGATGCATAGGCCTTCAAAAGTTTACAAAGTTATAATATTCTTGTTTCGGCATGCACACACTACTTGTTCTAAATTTTAAGTTAATATTATTTTATATTATTAATTAATAATAAATAACGAAATTTAAGATTTTAGAAGTTTTTTTTTGTAATCCCATACCCATCAGTCAAATGCCATGTTTGAGGAAGTTTACTTTTACGACAGCTGAGACAATGAGATTGAATGGGATGAAGGTTACTATTTGTCCATGTCCATGGCTTCCGTCCAAAGTAGTAGTAAGTTACTGCTTGGGATGATGGATTAATATGGGTAGAAATTGATATAAACTGATTTCTGAACCAATTATCAATGAATTTATTGCAACTATTTTCAAAATTTTAAAATTTTCTTTCTCTAAATCTTCAAAATAATAATATTGATTCACCTTCCAAGCTTAGTCAAAAAAATTTGCTTAGTTGATGATTCTTCATATTATTTCAAAATAATTAGAAAGCCGTGAAACACTCATCACGAAAAATGTCTTGACAACTCATCAATAGTCACTCAGTTATTTCTACTAATCATAATCTTTTTCTTCTCATCAAACACTTTTGGTGAAACACTCTACTCATCAAAGTTTTAAGATTCAGCAACTAAAACACTTGATTAGTGCTGAATGATTAGTGGTGAAATCCAGCCCAGTTCACTCTGCGGAAGAAACTGCAGGAGTTACCAGTTCACCCTGCGGGAGAAACTGCAGGAGTAATCCAGTTCACTCTGCGGGAGAGACTGCGGGAGTTACCAGTTCACCCTGCGGGAGAGACTGCAGGAGTTACCTGTTCCCCCTGCGGGAGAAACTGCGGGAGTTACCAGTTCACCGTGCGTGAGAGACTGCGAGAGTTACCAGTTCATCCTGCGGGAGAAACTGCGGGAGTTACCAGTTCACCCTGCGGGAGAAACTGCGGGAGTTACCAGTTCACTTTGCGGGAGAAACTGCGGGAAGACTCCAGTTCACCCTGCGGGAGACTCTGCGGAACGGATCCAGTGAGGCTCAGTAATTAGGACTATAGTATAGATCCGTTGGATAAACCCGGTGAAACTTCCCGGGACAATACATAGTCCTGCAGTTTAGAACCAATTCCCCAGAGTCAGTGGATAACGAGTACCTGGAGATTTCCCAATCAGAAAATAATAATAATAAAACTCCACAACAATACCGAAGCCCCAAAAAATTGTCACCACGCCACAATATGACCAGCTAGGTTACAAATGACTAGAATATTGATTTTATCACAGTCGTTCAGTCTCAGTGTTATATGCTCAAAACCTGCCAGGACTGTTTATCACAAGCCTGCAATTGGGTGGCTGGAAGATGTTTGGATGTGGCAGAAGCGTACACCACCGCGCCTTTCCCATCCGTCCTGGACAGGAATGGAAGTGTCCGGCTATAGGTAAGGATGATGGGTCCACCACAGTTCTCCCTAATGAGGAGGTAACAGTAGATGGACAGGTGGATCACGGACATGTGTTTTGGTCGTGACTGCTTGGTTGCATGATTGGATCTTGTCGAGGTACTGTTAGGTTATAATATTCATAATTCATTACTTTATTTCCTATCATATAATTAATCATGTACAAGGAATGTCAAAGACATTTCCGTGTGAATGACGCAAGTCATTCACAAGGAAATGAGATTTATATTTCCTTATGGCCAAGAGAAGGTATAAAACTATGGGCTTTGATGGGCTCATGGTCTTGAACCAGAATACGGCCGAGACTATTGTAAGATAATTAGGAGAACCATGTGGTTCTAACAATAAACTATTCCCCAAAATAAAACACAAGTTATATCTTACTACTTACAGTAACATATATAAACCGGAACTGTGTTCTTCTTATAACCATAAACTAACTAGCCCAAAACACCGAGTACTACCAGTGAGTTATAATTCCATAGTTTATCATCGTTTTAGACTAACGCTCTTAGTGCTGTCGCATTTCATGTGGAGAACCTTAGAGGACAAATGTAATTAGCAACTGCATTAAATTACCCATTATAATATTAAAAATTCATTCATTCATTCTTGTTGCATTAGGCTGTGGCTGTGTTCCCAAAAAGCTTAGGTTTCCTCAGCTACCTTGGAAAAAACGGAGCACAAATCTGCTTAATGTGAAGGTTATTCCAAGGAATAAATACGAATTTGTCTAATGAACCTGATTCCTTTTTTTAAAATAATATTATTATTTCTCAAACATTTGATTACTGCTTGACATTATAGATTTATGATTACTTGATTCATTCCTAATGTGTTACATTAATTAACGTGTTGTGGTTGACAGATGGATAAATCAAATATACTTTTTGCATGCTTGTTTTGATTTAGTTGGCAGAAGGATGAAATAAATTTAACTTTTTATAAGTTAGGAGTTATCAAGGTTGCAAATGAGAATTAATGTAGAATAGCATATAGAAGGTTAGCCAATAACTCGATTTTTTATTTTTTTTTATTTTTTTGAACTCTGGTTGCCGGCCGGAAACCAGCTTTTTTACCAAGCATGGGTTGTCAAAGTTAATTTAAAAAAAACCTTTTAAATTCCACTGAGAATTTTCTTTTTTTTAAATGCTTGCGTACTATTTAGAAAAAAACTATTTTAAACATTCTTAATCTAATAACTTCAAGTTTCTAGATGAGATCCATAATGTCCATTGGTTCACCCTGTGAGAAACTGTGATATTGTAAATTTTTAACTATAGGGTCATCTTAGGTAATTGTGGAAATTCTTTCACTTTTTCGAGTTTGACTCAATAAATATATGGGAATATAGGTTTTTCCTGAAACATTTTTTTGGCAAAGCTTATTCAAAATACGATTCTTTATCGTTGTATGATTTTTATTTAGTTAATTCCTCTGCTCGAACGCCTGGAGCGATTGATTTGCATTCGCGAAACTAGTTTTCACAGTTACCAACACAAATGTGCTAATTGTGAAAATTAGGTGTGGTAATTGTGAAAAGTTACATAGAATTAATTTACGGTCATTCCAACATAAACTTTATTCATAAGGATAGAGGACATCAGACTGATGTTGATACTGAAAACTAGAAAATTATTCGCTTTTCTGGCTATTTATAAGAGGCTCCAGAAGTTAATGGTTCAATTATTTCAGAACCCTATCTCTTAGCATGTGTTTCGTCCGTTGGATTCTTGAGAATTTTGAGTATAAAACTCAAGTGGTTGAGCTTATGCCCAAAGCATTGGGATTTATAATTTCATAATTGCCACACATTTAAGGATTTTGTGTGGTAATTGTGAAACTCGAATAATTAATTCAAAACTTGATAAATTAATAATTTCTAATTGGAAAGTCAATCTAGTACTCACTAGTCTATCGATTGTCAAAATCTAAAAAACTTACAATGAATCGAGCAGTTGCAGTGTCCAACTTTCCAATCGTGTTCCAGAACTCTTGAATCGGAATTTTTTTTTGCCTTGTAGTTTTTGTCAATTATTAAAGTTTTATGTCAATTTTTAAATTTCCAGCTGTCCCAATTACCACATTTCACAATTACCTAAGATGACCCAATTTCGTTTGCGAAGTTTGTCTGCAAATATATTTTAACACTAAATATATATTTTTAACTTTGGTGTTATTATTTGTTGGAGTTTGTTCATTGTTATTTAAAAAAAAATCAAATAAATAAAAATCGAGTTATTGGCTAACCTTTTATATGCTATTCTACATTAATTCTCATAGCAACCTTGGGAGTTATAATGTAACCTGTTATAGAATTTTTTTAGTTTCTAGTCGTCAATAAACCTTCCCAGTCAACACATAATCTCCCAGGGACGTCCGACACAAGCCGTAAGCTCCCGACTGGGCTGTTCGTCAACTGTTGCTGTCCCAACAATTGTTGGGCACTATGTCCGAAAACTTAGTTAAAACATCAATTAAAACAAGAAACTTCGACGATGGTACGTTTTGTTGTAATCATCGGGGTCAAATGTTTCCTCGTTCATATCGCAAATAGTATCTAAAGGTAAATTTCTTCGCTTCCATCTTTTTCGTGGTTATCCATAGCGCCATCTGCACCGCCCGACACCCTATATTGCTTTGCATTGACAGTGTATTGATTTAAACCTTGTCCAACACGTTTTCTGTATTTTAGGCACATTCTAGTGTACAAAATATAAGTATGGTTGGTTATAATTTACCTTCGGTATGTCCCGTAGGTTGCCCAATTTACGTCATCAAACCACGACTGGACGTAATTGAATGTATTGCACTCATTAACTGGTGGACCGTTCAAATATATTCGCATCACGTGTTCAATAGTTGTAACTAGGAGCTTGCTTCGTCTGTCGTATCGATAATACTTTATAACAGAAAAACCTCTCTCTGCGTCAGCTGTTGAACTTGGAAGAACAAGCGCAGTCGAATTAGATATCTAGGCCGATTCATCAAAACTAGTTCAGAACATGTAATTGTTGCGCTATTACAAACGTTGTAGCAAAGCATCGTAAATTTTCTAATAAGGGTTCGACTTTTACTGTAAACCGGCAATTATTTGTTGCAACCTTCTTACCAATTTTATATTTCTATACTACTAAGCAAATAAAAAATTTTCGTTTAACTATTGCGACTAATTACCATTAGTTTACACAATTAACATCTGTATAATAATGGCGCCAGCCACTCATAATCAGTTCATACAATCGGGGGAACTGTTGCAGTTAGGATACAATTATAAGCCATCGCATATTAGGAAATCTACGGTCAGTTATTCATATACCTTATTGTAACAAGTTCATCCCAGTTGATTCCGTTAAGTTGAAGAACGCGTTGCCAGAATAAATGTGGATGTTTTGTTACGTCATTTGTGTAATCTTTAGGCAAACTTTTCAAATCAAGTTTTATTTGAATGGCTCTTATTAAATTATGCCATTCATCTATACAATCCCCTATTGTGAGAATAAATTTAATAGTATAAACATTAGTCATGGTGATGATAAAAACACTCACCTTCATCCAACCCAAACTTGGTTGCCAGGACACCTATATCGCTATTGCCGTATGTATTTGATAAATCGACCTCCTTCAGGATCTTTGGAAGCAAGATGTCGTATAACTTTGCGTCTTCTTCTGTTAGGTATCGGGAAATATCTTCCATCAAGCTGTGACATAGTTCTTTCCGTAGACTAGTAAGCTTCCCGGTTCCGCTGTTGTAAGCCTTCCAATCGTCATGCAATTCTACCTTTATAGTACTGTCTTTGTTGTTAACATAGTTCACTTTCATTGCAGCATCATACTGGGCTACAGAGCATCTGGTTGAAGGATTCTTCAACAAATCAGTGTAGCATTGCACATTGTTCAAGAACGTTGTCAAGGCGGCATCGTTGTGTGTCTCTAGTTTAGTAATGGCATCTTTTAATTTACGCATAATTCTCCATTTGCCAATTATAGACCCGCCGGTTATTTGCAACTCACGGGATGTCAAATCAAGCACTGTAAGCAAGTCATCCAGATAATGCAATACAATTGTATGAAACCGACCTGTAAAGATCTTCTTAATGCCGATTGCTTTTTGATGATGCCTTTTGGCAGTTGAGTCTAGCGGTAAAGCCTCAACGTCTAAAATTAACAGGAGATAACTCTTTACAACTTTATGAACAGCATTTTTTTCTGAGCTAATCCATCTGGTTTTGTAAATATAGGAGAACAAGTATAATACTTCATGGAGCGCCTTCGCTAATTCTCGTATATGCGCCTTAGTTTTATGCATTTGATTTTTATAAAAGTTATACAACATATTCAAGCTATCTTTCATAGTATCTGTAAAAACGAGCATCATTTTCTTGGAAATAGTAATTAACACTTTTCATAGCGTTTCATTTTTTTTTTCTCTTTCACCTTAAATTAACTTAAAGTATCTATGTCTACCTCTCATGTAAAAATTAGGAACTTCTTCACTTCTTTACCTCCAAATCCTCGAACAAAGGAAGGAGGGAGAGACGAGGAAGAAAGGAAATCTTTCATTCATCATTATTACCGATTCAGCTTTCAAAGGAGTAGGTAATCGTAGAAGTCAGGAATTCTCCTTCATTAATAAAATTAATTCAAACGAAAGTTAATTGTCCTAGTTTTTGAGTTTGGATATTATTGGTCATGATGTTGTGCTTGCCACTGCTCTAGTCAGGATTCGTGGATCCTTATTATTCATCCAACCTACATCAAAATTTTACAGTATCCATGTAGGGAATATAGCTGAAAGCTTTCTTTATAGCCGAGTTAAGCTTGTGTGGTAGACAAGCCATTGTAAACACCACCTTTTGGAACTCACGTCTTAGCTTGAGTACAACACCGCCATCGTCTGTATCGGGGAACGTTTCTTGTTCATCTACTTCGTCAGCTACAGCTCCTTGATACACATATGTAGTTAGAGATGCTCTCCTATCTCCCTCATTTTGTGACTTGCAACTACTTTTTTTCCCTTGCCCTATGAACACTGCAGCACTGTCAGTTCCAATTCCCACAAGATTGAGTTTCACGGTTTCGTAAATGTTATCCGACTTCAATTGCCGTGTGATCAAACTAAGGTACCCACTCGCAGTTTCGTCATAAGGTACTTCAAGAGCTTTGTAGAAATATGTGACGACACGCTCGTTCTCAAAAGTTTGTATCAGAATGATTAGTATATGGTTACCGCGGGAGTCGGTCGGTGAATCCATCAGAAGAGACATTGGAATTGTGTTTAACTTCTCTTTATTCAGACTATCCAGTAATGTTTCGCCCTCGCCCGTAAATAAAGTCGGGACGAATGTATTAACTTTCAGCAATGTTTTTTGCATTTGAGTGGATATATGCATGCCAATTTTTTAGCTGATGTCTTATTTCTGTGATGAGCACCATGGTCCACGTTTCTTGCGTCAAGCCAATCCATTATGTGAGGATGTTGAAAAAATGGGACATTCAGTTTTGTTTCGGTGTGACATAGTTTGCTGAATTGTGTTGGCTTTCCGAAGTTTATCTTCTTATATTTTAAGCTTATGGTTGGCGAGGTGGGTATGCTCTTTTATTTTGCGCAAATTTAAAACTGTGTTTTCCATCATTGTACCCTCTGACTTCCACAAATCATTCGAAGGTGCGCCTTTATTATTTTTGGAGCACATTGAGCATCTGTAGGTATTATGCTCAATGTCCCATATAAACCAATTACTAATGCCTTGGTTTGTTTGTATCGCTCTTCGTTAAAATTTGGCATTTTCATGTTAACTGTTATATCGCTGTTGATAGCTAAAATGCCTTCCTCAAAAGTAAGCTTCCTTTTTGCTTCTTCGACTCCAATTGGGTCAATGTTTTTATTAAACTCCTTGATGACCCTCTGATATTTGTCCAAAGCTTGTTGTAGAGTCTTTGACACACAATCATCACTTTCGACGTCAATAGCAGTTGATATTCCGTTGTTTTCTTCTGTTGCATACAACCGCATGTGAGTTTGGACAGCCACATCGAGTGTTGCTTGTGGTATTTCGTGATAAACTTCAGGAGGAAACGCACTTGGGCAGCTGTCTTCATCGTCATTTGCGTCTACTGCTACTTCTACTTTAAGAATCAAGTTGAAGTTCTGGCACATAATTTTCCATGAGAAATGGAACTCCGGTACAAGCATTTTCCTTTATAGGAGTAGAAGATCCCAATCTCCATTTCCAAGGAGTTAATGGAGTCTCACCGCAGCAACTCAAACTAAGGTCAAACACCAAGCCTCTCAGGGCGCAAGAAATCAAATTCTCTCAGCACATACTTTATTTTCGCCCACTCAAGAACAAGGATGTCGAAAATTAGGCAGCTATCGCCGGACCCACGTGTAGCCATAACCACTAAATCCACAAGCGTTTTCGAAATGACTTCCTCAATTTCGTCATTTATTTTTAGGACAAGAGTAGCTGCTGTCAAGGTTAGCTTACTGACCCTATTGCTTGGTTTTCCTCGTAATACATTAGTCCTATTCCACATAGTTTGGACGAATGTGCGTGAAAAAAATCCAAAACATTTGACGTACCCCTTGTTTTAGCGAATTAACTTCGACTTTGCACGTGGCTATGCGCGAAATTAATTTCGGATTCTGATTCTTCAGGCACTGCACTATTGCAAATCCTTCTGAATTTAACTTTAATTTATTGAAGGATATGATGATATCAATGGTGGCGGTGTTGGTATGACCAGTTATGACTGCTAGTTCCACTCCGGTCAAGTCGCAACTCGGTTTACCTTGCGATTTAAAAATGCTAAACAATTTCATTTTTGTGTTAACTAGGTAATTGATTAAGTCTCACTTTAAATTCAATAAATTCATGCCCCTTGATATTGTTGGGTTGTTGCGCATTAACCTGAGAATATATAAAATATTTTGTTGCAAACAATAATTAAAAAGGTATTGTCAAACTTACTTTATTTAATTTAACTCCACATTTATTTTGTACAGCATAGACAAACGGGATTGGCATCACTAAGACGGCGAAAAACAGAAGTTGACTTATCGCCATTTCTAACTGGAAAAGACAAAAATACCTATCATAAACGGTTAAAACATATTTTAAGCGTTTAAAATTTTTTAAATTTTAATAGAGGTTTGAAGTTCCTATATCTCAGAAAAGTTCCAAGTTTTTGGTAATTGTTTTTAATCGTCATCTTCTGGCGACAATCGTCCAGACCGGGAATCTCTGTGACGTGTCTTTGCCTTGACCCTACCCGAAATCAAAGTTGGGAACCTGAAATCATTTATAATACGGAATTCTTTTTGCACTTTGGGAATTTTTGGAAAATTAGGCTTGACCGGGATATCGTGTTACCTACGTTGACCGGGAATGATTTTATGCTTGAAGATAATAAAATTTAATTAAATCTTAGACGACTTGGTTAATCAAATGTGCTTACAATCTGGCTGGATTAATAATTTTTGAGGGGAAACATAATTTATTGAACAGCCTGAATAAGATATGTCATATTCGACAGCAAATGGTATAATGTATCATTTTTGACAGGACTGGCTACTAATAGATTTACCTTGCACTTTTTACATAAATAATGTTATGGAAAGGTTAAAAAATGATTTTGATGCAACACTCATCTTGCTGGAATCGGTGACCTCACAATTTGTCTAGTCGTTTCAACTTGAGAAATATTTATAACATAACTTGTGCCCCTTCACTTTATGATTCGTGTGCAATAATGCACTCAAAGACAGAAATACATGAAGTAATAGAAACCACTCATGTTCAACTGAAGTTGACCAGAAATGTTTTTTGAGTGAAATAAAACAAAATATGACGTTTGCGTTCATGTGATGCTATGTAAAAACTTCTAATATACGGTCCATATCCACAGGAAACTTATTCTACCAATTAAAGGTTAATACAAACTCGTTCACTAATATTTTCAATTATCACTAATTAATATGGAAAAAATTTGTTTCTAGAAACAATATTTTTTCTGCATGTGCATTCTAATAATATCACGATGAAATTTTCGTCAAAATCGCAAAACTTTTGTTCTAACTTTTGTTCGAAAAGTACTTCCCATCCGGTTCAATATCATTCTTGAAGAACATCATAGAGTTTTCGTGACAAAAAAATACACGTCGTCCATCAGTTGCGGTTGGTTTTCGTAGTGTACGCAAAACCTTAATAAATTGGGACCGTAGATTGCCCCAAGATTTGCGCAATTGCTTTGCTACCAAATTATATGGCATTATATCATATATAAATAATAAATGACATTACGTTTTGTACAAAATAATAATAGGATTTGATTTTTTTACCTTCAAACCCAATGATAATTGAAGATATTTTTCGCCAAGCTGATTCTTTTACCTTCGAATTCTTCTAATCATTGCTGGACTAATCCCATATACATTGTTCATTTTTGACAGCATCAATAAGTTTCTGCTCGCAGACTGTGTCAAATTCGACAGTGGTTTCCATTTTGTAAATTGATGTGAAAATTTTCCCTCGTCTTCCCTCTCATAAAGTAGAACTAGATTCTACTTTCAAATGGGCAAGCCAAGATCAAGGAAAGAAACGGAGAAAGGAAACTTTGGATATGTTTTGTTTCCTCTCTAGTGCCTATAGGATTCCCCTGGTAACATCGGAGCCATGAGAAAAGAAAGTTTGAATCGACAAATTTGTCGAAGTCAAGGGAACGCAAAGAGGAATTTGACTTTTGATCAAGCTTTAAGGTAAAAGACACGATAAAGAGCAAATGAGATCATCACTCAATGTAGTCTCAAAATATTCTCTTGTGTCTCTCAAGCAAAGCTTGAAAGACGCTTAGATACTTTGCAATAACATTTTCATTCTAATGTTGAAATTCCATTGGTAGATAGCTGTCACTAAATAAGAGCATTTCTTTGAAATTAATTGCGCTATGGCAATACCAAATTACCGTGAGCGAAATTTAAATCTTCAAAAGTTTGCTATTCTAAAGTTATGAATGCATTGTTACGTAGCTGTATCAAAGATAAACGTACTTCTTTGAAATTATTACCGCTAAGCCACTATGAAATTAGTGGAATTACAAATTTCAACAGTTTGGTACTCTAATGTTCTAACTGCATTGGTACATACTTTCAAATAATTTTGATTTAGCACACTTCAATCAACCTTAATGCGATGCAATCAATGGATGCTCCTTATCTCAAGCATTTATGGGTTATCCCAAGATTGTTATGAGAATTATTGAACAACCACTATTATACGGTTAGACCATAAGTCGAATTTTTTTTTTCGAAGTCAGATGACTATTTGTCATCAGAGACTGTTTCTAAGGTTATAATGAAATATATTTAAATCTACTTGAACAATCTTATCTACTCTTAAAAACTGACTACTAAAATCATTTTAATTCTTTTTCAATTTTTGAAATATTGAAAAATATTATAAATATGAAAAATAATTGAAAAATGTGAATAATTAATCTTTGAAAATTAAAAAAAAAATAAATTTCGAAAAAGGTTGTTTACAAGTTTATGGTTTGTTATTTTTTCAAAATATTAAAAAAAAATGGAGTTATGGTCTAACTTTATAATAGTGGTTGTTCAATAATTCTCATAGCAACCTTGGGTTATCCTAAATTTGCTCATACTATTTAAACTATTCAAAATTTAAGTGCATTGTTTCATTCATTTAACGATTGTAGAACGATTCAAGACAAGATATAATTATTCATTAATACAAGATATAATTCATTATCTTGGAAATTATTTTCAGTTGAGAGAAATGCAATAACAAATGCACAAAAATAAGTTATGCTGGATTACCAAATTGTCAAAAAATTTAATTTCCAAAAATTATAAAATTCGTGGCAGTGATCATAGTAACTTCATATTTTTACTTCTTATCTTACCTTTGAATTCATTATCTGCAACTCTAAACACTTTTTCATAAGACTGAAACTGTTTTGAAAACATTTTTGTCAAAATTTGTATAGAAATGCACTAAATGGAGAAATTTTTTTTACTATATCTGTATAGCAGATGCAACTACAGAAAGAGGCAACGAAACCGCACCATCTACAACCTTTGTTACCATGCCAAAGGAACGAAATAATGCCAAACAAAACAAATGCCGGCATTCATTTTAGAATTCCCTATTTTAAATATTTATTGGAAATTTTGTCGTGTCATTTAACTTTTATCGTCTTTTGTCTCACACATTTCTCTTATTAAAATAAATTTAATCTAGAGTTGCATCATACCACTGTTTAGTTTTCAGGACTGTTCGTTCAGTTTTACTACCAACACGGCGATTGTGCTAGAAAAGCTGCAGCGGTTTTCGCATTGGCAAATCCACAATTCCAGAATCTGCCTGACCACAACACCATTTTGCGAGCAGTTAGAAGGCACCAAAATAACGGAAGTCAAAGAAATCGCAAGCGTCCAGTTTTCAAACCAGTATTTAGTTGAAGAAGGTCGTCATTCTGAACATTTGTTATAATTTTCAGTTCTTATTTGAAATTAAAATGTCGGCAGTTCTGCAGGTTAATTATTTTGATTTTCCACTTTCTTTTATTTTTTATGCGTTGGTGTGATTTCGTTGCCTATCTCTGTAGGATTGCACTGTCAATATTTACTATTTATTCTATTAATCAACATGATCCAATGTTGTCCGTGATATTTGCCGATTTTGAAATTTTTAGTTTTTACTCTTGGTAATTCGATAATGGTGTAGCGGAAATAACTTTAAAAAATAACTTAGAATTTATTCTTCCGTAACCTTAAGAAATCCTGAATTTTAAATTTATCATTTCTGCAGTTTCACGGTTCTAATCCCGGTAATTCGATATTGATGCAGCGGTAATAGATTAAAAGCATTCGACATGTTTAGTTTATAAATACTGAAATTTGAATTACTGCTTCCAGTAAAGCTATATTTCTTTACCGGTATTTTAAGCTTTGGAAAAAACTGCTTTAATTGATTTAATACTTAACTAACTCAATATTCACAATTAATTTTGAATACCAGTAAAAATGATGTGGGGACGATATTAAAATGAAAATTCAAAAATCCTAATTTTCAACAAGTTACAGTACATGGTACTGGTTGGACAGATTCAACTTCAACATACTTCTTTTTGAGACATACTTTTTTTTACCCACCAACTGCGTACCTCTTACTTCATATAAATATCCAGTGATGGGCAAAATTCCCGGAGTGAATTTTGATATCATTATACACAATCTTTATTACACTTCTCCTTGAGTCCCAGTTTGGCCTGAGTCAGTCACTACCTCTGGGAGTCATGACAGATTTTCTAAACTTTGAAGTTGAGTTTGAGTAAGAGTTGACTCAGACTCTGGAGTTGCGTAAAACAAAATAGGTAAAATAAGTGCTATATTGGCGCGTATTGGAAAAGAGTCATCATTTGTAAGTGGGAGTCGACTCCCAGAGTCATGATTCTAACTCCCAACCGGAAAGGAGGTAGGGTCATCAAATGACTCCCGACTCCGAAAAACCCTCCTTCAGTCATCCCAGTATCAGAGTAAGAGTCATGCATAACACTGCTTTATTACAATTTACTCTCAGTTTCGCGTGTGGAGTCACTGACTCTGGGAGTAATGATTGACTACAAGTCAGAGTAATGTCATGGCCAGTGATGGGCAACCCAAGCGCCTATCCCAACCCAACCCAACTTCAGAAATTTTTAAAGTCTCCCCAACCCAACCCAACCCCCGAAATTTTTTAAAGTCTCCCCAACCCAACCCAACCCAACTTCGAAATTTTTTGGAGTCTCCCCAACCGTAAAAGACAATCGGTACAGAATTTTGTTGAGTAGAGATTTTGGTCAGAAGTCGGCCAAGTAGAACAGAGTAGGTGCGTAAAGTTAGCAGATCAGCAACATATAGTTAGCCCATCATCCGATCAGACCGTAAAGTTAGCCAATCTTCCGACCAAAAGCATAAAGTTGGCCGACTATCTGATCAACACCATAAAGTTAGCAGATCCGATCCATAAAGTTAGCAGAACCGACCGTAAAGTTAGCAGACCAAAAAATTTTACCGTAAAGTGGGCTGATTAGCAGTTAAGACCGTAAAGTTAGCAGATCAGTATTAGCCGACCAAAAAATAAGACCGTAAAGTTAGCAGATCAGTGTTAGCCAACCGGAAAATAGACCGTAAAGTTAGCTGGTCAGAAATAGTAAAGTAGGCCGATTAGAAATAGCCGACCGGGAGATAAAAACGTAAAGTTAGCAGATCAGTAATTTTTTTTACAGCTAATCATATCAAACTAATGTATCTGACCAATTGACATGCGTAGTAGCCATTTTGTTGTTTGACATGCGCAGTAGGAAATACGCTGTCATACACATGCGCACATATCAGCTGATAATGTAAAATAAATGTATTTGACCAATTAACATGCGCAGTATGGATTAATTGATTAATGGCATGCCTAGTAGCCATTTTTTTATTAGACATGCGTAATAGGAAATACGCTGTTATAGACATGCGCACCTATCAGCTGATCATATCAAACAATTGTTTCAGACCAATTCCCATGCGCAGTAACTAATTTGGTAATTAGACATGCGCAGTAGTAAATACTGCGCAACGTTTTGCCTTATAGCGTTAAATAGTATTACAGTGAAGTCCGGAAATAGTGACTCTGGGTATAATAGAACTCCGGCTATAGCAAACCATGCAGTCCGGTACCTGCCAAGCAAATGAGGGATTATGTGTTAAGTAGTCCGTCTATAATGAAATCGGCTTTACTGAATTTTCGGCCTTAGTGAACCAAACCTACCGTCCCGAGAGTCATTTTGATCTCTCCAGCCAAAAGTACATAAGAAACACACGAACCCGGTGACACGTCTGCTACTGAACCACGGGTTCCCTTCCGAGTCACAGCTAGGGTTCCGAATGACTCCCACTTTCTTCAGAGTCAGAGTCAGGTGACTCAGAGTGAGAGTCAGGTGATTCAGAGTCATGACTCAATAACTCAGATTCACACAAATATTAAGAACACAAGAGTCCGGAATCGGCTCCACCAGGCGATTTAATCCCTATTTGACAACCGTCAACACAACCAACAACTCCTGCACATTAGTAATAGAAATTGACATAAGTATAAATATGATAAGGGACAAAAATATTTAGCCATACCTGGAAACTTTCCAATGCTATAAAATTTCTCTCGAATTGGTACAGCTTCTTGAAAAGAAGGAAATCTTATAAATCTGGGTCGTTGTTTAGAAATTGCAATGGATACTTGTTTCACTAAGTTTGACACTGTTGCCTGACAAATTAAATTAATGTTTCCGATGACCAATTGGAAGGATCCGGTGCAGTAAAATCTAATTGCTGCTAGCACTTTTATTATTGGTGGGATGTAAGTTCCTCGTTTGCAAGTGGAGTTCAGCTGAGTTTGGACTAATTCTAGAATAAACACTGCGGTTTCTTTAAAAACATGGAAGCTTTCTTGAAATCTGACGAATTATACTTTTCCAGAGGATTTTCTCGGTCTTTCATCCTTACAAGTGGAAGGCTGGCAATGCGTTTTCGTCTTTGTAACCTTTGATTGAGTCGATGTAATCGTTGAAATTTGGTTTCACTTGACATGTTATTGTAAGTCAGGTTACATGTATTATTAAAAACAATTTTGGTAAAATGAATAATTGATCACTGCTACTTATATTAAAAAATTTTTTAATAATAATAAAAACCGTGATCTTGAACCACCTACTGATGAGATTCACGAAAAGAAACTAAATTTTAAACTGCAGTATTAATAATAATAAAATAACTGATCTTAACCCTAACCTGCAGGTCAGTTCACGTAACTTGATATTGACAATAAAATTAGTGACCAAGATCATGTTGATCTTTATGAAAAAGTCAAGGTAACTACTAGTCACGGTTACGATTTGAATTAATAACAAAAATTCCAAACTTCAGGTGAATATCACTTTTAAAAATTTAGTTTCTTTTCGTGAACCTCATCAGTAGGAGGTTCAGGATCACACTTTTTATTTTTATTTTTGAAAATTTATAACATAAGTAGACAGTAACACTCATTTCAATTTTCTAAACTTACACCCGGTGTCTTATTACATGATGACATTTAGAAAAGTCATTTTGGCGTCGGATCTTCATCGACGACTTTCATTCCTTCTTCTAACAGCACTAAAGAATCAAAAAATTCCGAAACTCAAATTCTATTCTCCGAAAGATGAAGAAAACAAAGCAGAGAAGAAAAATCTGGAAGACGATTTTGAAGAAATTGACCTCAACTCAACTAACTGAAATCTTTTGACACTTACCTTTTTCATAAAATTATGTAAGTCTGTCTAAACTTTTACGGTACAGGATAAATGAACATTAGCTTAAAAACAAAATGAATCGGTTGAATCACCCATAGTGGGGGCAGTATTTTTCTAAGTTTCTTTCGAAAAACTTTTTTAATAAAAATAAAAAAAAATAAAATAAAAATTTTGAAAAAAAAATTTGAAAAAAATTTTTTTTTTAATTTTTGAAAAAATTATTTGGAATCGGTGCAGAACATCCATTTGTATGCAAATAAAAAAAATAAATAAATAAAAATAAAAATTTTGAAAAAAAAATTTGAAAAAAAAAATAAATTTTTGAAAATTTTTGAAAAAATTATTGAGAATCGTTGCAGAACATCCATTTGTATGCAAATAACAGAAAATAAAAAATAAAATAAATTTTTTTCTGCCCCCACTATAGGTACTTTGGAAGTTGACCTGACACTTGACCTGAAAGGGTTAACTCAAAACAAATTGTTGTATATAAAAGTTTTTCAGATTTTCATTCTGAGCTACTTTTATAGAGCTAATTATTAGTTTGAGTCAAAGAAAATCCAAAATCAAAATTTTTGAGTTTTAAAGGAATTTGTACTTACAAAAAATTTCAGAATCGCTGCAGGATGTCCTAAAACAAATTTTTATGAAAAAAAAAAAAACGAAAAAAAAATTTTTTTCGAGAAAAACTTAGAAAATTTTACCTTGCCCCCACCCATAAGCGCAATGTAAATTAGCCTGACTTTTGACCTGAGTTTTGACCTGATTGGGTCACCACAGAGAAAATTGTTATTGGGAAATGTTGTTCAGATTTTCATTCTGAGCAACTTTGTAAAAGAATTTTTTTGGGTTATAGTGGAACCCGAAATCAAAATTTTGTACTTAATATTTTTCAGAATTGCTTCAGAATGTCATGGAACGGATTTCTATGTGAAAAAAACGAAAAAAAAAATTTTTTTGAAAAAAACTTAGAAAAATTCCTCCCACTAAGGGTGATTCAACCAATGAATCTATATTTTTTGTATAATTTGTTGAAGTTTACCTGCACTGAATTAAGTTAAATTCTTCGTCTTTCTTGATTCATGTGAAGTATGTTAGTATCGAATGAGACCAAATTTGTGTCCACCAATTTGAATTTAAATTATTTTCCTGCGTATTTTAACCTGTCATTTTTTATTTTGAAAAGTCAGTTTGTCTAACTTTGTAATAATTAAAAAATTTTTGTAATAATTCACTTATTTAATCTAACCCTAACCGAGGTCAGAGTTGGGTTGTTTATTGTATAAAAGTTGGGATGAGAGAGTGAGGCCAATGCAATGTAATATAGTTGGGGGATTTGTGAAAAGTGAGTAGATTTTAATTGAAACCACAAAATTTTATAAATAAGAGTTATTCATCTTTTTTTGACGCGGGAAGAGGGGTCATTTTCAAATCGGTGCACAAAGAGAGTTGCAATCGGTAGTAAATTTATGAATGAGTGTAAGAATTCAGTGGGCAGGGGCTACCTGTTCTTCCTTGTCTCTGATTGGCTGTTGTAAAAATTAGGAATGTGTGAAATTCCATTCGGTTGTAAAAGTTGTAAAATGGAATTCCAATCAGTTGTAAATGAGGCGTGTCCGGAAGTTGAAGAATTAATTGTAAACAATGTGCCATTAATTTAGAAGAGTTCATTTTGTATTATTCACGTTTTATTACTTGCTATTTGCCAATAATTATTGTCACTTTTTTTATAAAATACTTCGAACAGATATTATAACTTTTGCTTAAAAATATGACAAGTAAAAATTTTACTTGTCATACTAAATTCACTTCCTTTTTTACTAAATATATTGACAATCGAAGTAGGTGTAGGATCCATCGTTCCTTGTCTTATGACCTAAAAAGGTCAAAAGGAACGATGGATCCTAGTAAATAATTCCAATCCCAAAACTTCGGTTAGAGAGTGATCTTTATTTTAGATCCTCTCAGAGTCAAAGGTAAAGTCAGACTGACCATGGAGTAGTCTCCATGGTCAGATATTCATAAATTTAATAATTAAATTAAGAAGAGCGACTCCGGTCGCTACATAGGTGCCCATAGCAACCACTAAAGTACCTGCAACCAGCAAGTCAAGATTACTCAGAACAGCTGGATCCAGAGTCCGTGACTTTCCCTTTCCTTGCCCATGCCTTCGACAAATATCTCGATCCAAACTTTCTCCTTTCGTACTCACCACGTTACCAGGGGAATCTGATAGGCACAAGATGTGAAAACAAAACATCCATAGTTTCTTTTTTCACTTCTTTTCCTTGATCTTGCCTTGCTCAACTTAAAGTAGAACCGAGTTCTACTTTTGTAAGAGGAAAGGCGAGGGAAAACAGTTTGCCCTCACAAACTTGATTCACAGCATCTAGTCCATTCAAAATAGTGCGCATGTACTGAATCTTCTATCTTTATCTCCGGATGACGTAAGAGTATATATATATTTTAATTTCTTGTTTTTAATATTTACCACCTTTCAAGATTTTTAGGCAAAAGAATTCACAATCCATAGTTACTCACTTCAAATTAAAAAAATTACGAAGTGAGAAAGGAAAGGGAAAGTCATGGTCAAGATACATGGAGAAAGTTTGGATGCCATCGAGGGATGACTTGAGCACCTCATGGTAACAGAAAGGAAAGTGAAAGGCAACTCTAGTCCAAGCTAAACCGGTGCAGATAACCTTTTTCTAATTTTTTGTTATTAATTCGAAAATGATCGTAACCATGAGATTAAGATCAAGATCAGTTTATGTAATCGTAACCGTTACCATGAACTTTTTTTTACTATTATGAATACTGCAGTAAAAGTGATGTTGATCTGAAGTTTGGAATTTTTGTTATTAATTCAAATCGTAACCGTGGCTAGTAAAGTTGTAGTTACCTTGACCTTTTCATGAAGATCAACATGATCTTGGTCACTAATTTTATTGTCAATATCAAGTTACGTGAACTGACCTGCAGGTTAGGGTTAAGATCAGTTATTTTTTTATTGTTAATACTGCAGTAAGAGTTCAAAGTGAACCTGGTTCACGAGACTGGTTCAAAACTCAAAAATCAAATATATTGGTAATTTGGGCCTAAGAGTTCAAGGACAATTGTTAATATTAGGAATTGATGTAATANAGTTCAAGGACAATTGTTAATATTAGGAATTGATATTATTATTGCAACGTATTGTAAATGTAAATTTCAAAAAAGAATCAAATTAGTTAAGTTTAGTTTCTAACCCGGAGAATATTATAATACCTGGATTCGGGTATTCTTCAAAATAAAGAATTTTCCAAAATTCCTGACGCAATTTAGTCCCAATAATAATTTTCCCCAACCAAATTGGTGCAGTTTAGTTTGATGCCGGAAATTTTTTATAAATACACGAATTCGGGTATTTACCTTAGGTATTTTCCAAATTGAATTTTTTTTCAAAATTTCTGACAAAGTGTACCATCCATTTGTAATTACTTTCATCTCAATTGGTCAACTTTACTTTGTACCCCAGAATTTTGATAATCCTCGGGTTCGGGTAATTCCTAAATTAACAAATTTTTCAAAAATCCTGAGTAAATTTTGTCACAAAATACTTTCTTGAAATTTCCGAAAAAAGCAAAAATGTGAATTACTCAAATACATTTCTTTGATACGATCAGCTGATAGGTGCACATGTCTATAACAGCGTATTTCCTGCTGCGCATGTCTAATACAAAAAAAATGGCTACTGCGCATGTCATTGATCAATTAATGCTTATTGCGCATGTTAATTGATCAAATACATTTCTTTGATACGATCAGCTGATAGGTGCGCATGTCTATAAAAGCGTATTTCCTAACGCGCATGTCAAATAAAAAAAATGGCTACTGCCCATGTTAATTGGTCAAACACATTAGTTTAATATGATCAGCTGATAGGTGCGCAAGTGTATTACAGTAGTTCCTACTGCGCATGTCTAACAACAAAAAAATGGCTATTGCGCATGTCATTGATCAATTAATCCCTACTGCGTATGTTAATTGGTCAAATACATTCATTTGACATTATCAGCTGATAGGTGCGCATGTGTATGACAGTGTATTTTTTACTGCGCATGTCCAACAACATAAAATGGCTACTGCGCATGTTAATTGGTCAGATACATTAGTTTGATATGATTAGCTGTAAAAAAAAATTGCTGATCTGCTAACTTTACGTTTTTATCTCCGCCTGGGCTATTTCTGATCGGCTTACTTCACCATGTTAATTGGTCAGATACATTAGTTTGATATGATTAACTATTAAAAAATTACTGATCTGCTAACTTTACGTTTTAATCTCCGCCTCGGCCATTTCTGATCGGCTTACTTCACCATGTTAATTGGTCAGATACATTAGTTTGATATGATTAGCTATAAAAAAAATTAATCATCTGCTAACTTCACATTTTTATCTTCCGGTAAGCTATTCCTGATCGGCCTACTTTACCATGTTAATTGGTTAGATACATTAGTTTGATATGATTAGCTGTAAAAAATTACTGATCTGCTAGCTTTACGTTTTTATCTCCCGGTCGGCTATTTCTGATCGGTCTACTCTACGATTTCTGATCTGCTAACTTTACGGTCTTATCTGCTGATCAGCCTACTTTACGGTAAGATTTTTTGATCGGCTATTGCGGATCTGTTAACTTTACGGTGCGGATCTGCTAACTTTATGGTGTTGATCGGATACTCGGCCAGCTTTATGCTTTTGGTCGGAAGATCGGCTAACTTTACGGTGCTGGAGTGCGTACTTTATGGTCTGATCGGATGATCGGCTAACTTTATGGTGATGATCTGCTAACTTTACGCACCCATTTTCAGTGAAAACATGGAAAGAGTTGCCCAACTCTGCACTATTCTGGAATGAATCATCGCTCCATGATTCACTGCCCTGACGTAAACACGTAAGGTTATCACGTTATCAGAAACAAATAAATAAAGTAAGTTACAAAATTACGTTGGGAGTGGGACGATTCTAATCAATTAAGAAATCTAAGAAAACTGAAATCTGAAAAAGACTACATGCATCTCGGAAACTAACCAGGTAAAATTAATAACTTATATTCAAGGATGTGCGTTTTGGGTACGGAAAATCTCCGCCGTACTCCGTACCCGTACCCTTACTTTTGCGGATATTTGATATGAGCGGAAGCTAATTTTTTCGAAAAGGTACGGCGAGGAAAAAGGACGGATGTGGATATGAGCGGCTGTAATTATTTATGAGATGGTACTGGTATGGTACGGTGGGACGCATACGGACACGAAGCCCGGATTTACGCAAACAGGTGTGAGCGGAGTTAATTTTCTAAGAAGTGCTTGTACGGGTATGAACTTTATTGGCTGATTTGCCGCAAAATCCTGAGAAAAAAAAGCATACACCATACAATTCGCTTATAAGGTAACTCAGTTCACAAACCAAATTCAGCTATACTGAGTTCTCATGTTTGTGACAAGTGCCTGTCTGGGCAATTATATCACCTAACCTAACCTAATCATAATCTAACAACCTAAACCTAACCTAACGAATTCAACCTAATCATAATATAACAACCTCAACCTAATCTAACAAATTAAACCCAATCATAATCTAACAACCTAAATCTAATGCTAACAACATTAACCTAAATCTAACACTAACAATCTATACCTAACCTAACAATAGGGTATTAATGGACTGTAGTAACTACAGTCCATTACTACAGCCAATTAGTAGGTAAGCTTCAGGTTGTTAGAGGTTAGGTTTAGGTTGATAAATCAGGTTTAGGTTAGGTTTAGGTTTTAGTTGTTAGGTTAGGTCTAGATTGTTAGCGTTAGGTTAAGTTAGGTGTTTGCATAAGATAATTGCCGAGGCAGCCACTTCTCAGAAACCTAACAAGTCAATGTAGCTGAATTTGGTTAGTGAACTGGGTTATCTTATAAGCGAATTGTACTGCGTGGTTATGTTGTATGGGGTATGGTGTAAATGGTGTATGGTGTATGTGGTGTATGGTGTATGGTGTATGGTGTATGGTGTATGGTGTATGCTTATTTTCTCAGGATTTACGGCAAGTCAGCCACTTTATTTTTCCAGTATGTACGAGTACGGAAGATGAGGTTGATAAGTACGAATACGGGAATGAGCGGGTCTGTTTGTTTTAACATGGTACTGCTACGTCTGTTCGCCGTACCTCAAAACGCACACCTGTTCGTATACTTGACAATACCGTCAGCGTTAGCCTGCCATTTATAGGGGGAGATTAATGTCAAAACACAATGAATTTCGCGCACCAAAGTCTCACTACGCACGCACCACACTTCAGTCACACAAAAACTTTGACTGTTTGGCCTTTGCTGTGTGTTAATACTTTTTTGGGTTTTGGGGTATACCCTTGGGGGTGGTCAAAAATTCAAGTTTTTTTTCCAAACTTTTCTTTTCTGATTTTTACATCTCTGTACGAATCATGACATTTGAAGCAGGATTCGATAAATTCGGAATTATTCTAGTTATTCGAATTATTCGAATTATTCGAATTATTGACGAATTGTTCGAATTATTCGAACAATTCGAATAATTCTTCATCAGGAGTTAAAACAACGATTTTGATTACGATATTTTTGTAACTCAGACGACAAAATATTGTCTCAGTCCTTTGCAATATTTACCGTTTTCTCTAATTGCATCCTAAATTTATTTGAAATTTTTGAAAACTGCATTAATTTTGAAAGTTTACTCAGTTTTATTGGTAAACATCAGATAAAATCAGTGTTGCTGTTTTTTTGTTTTTTATTTAAAAAACATAAAAAACGTTTTTATTGTTTAAAACTGTTTTTTATGTTTTTTAACCTTTTTTTTAAGTTTTATTTTTAACCATGAAAATCCCAGTTCAGAATTAAATACAACATACACGACCTAGATTAACGTAAGAAACAACTGAAATTGGTATTTAATTGTTAAGGAAGTGTTCCACATGTAAAAAAACTGAATTGTAACATCAGCGATAAAAGAACCTGCTAGACAAGTAGTCGTCAGGACATCGATTAATGCGTAGTGCAATATTAATAAAACAAATATGCAAATAGGGATTTTATCGTCCATTTGTCGCGTGTGTTGCAGCTAAGGTTCAGTTTGTTTAAAACACTTTTTTTTTTTTTAAAACAAGTTGTTTTAAACATGTTTTAAACACTGTTTTAAACAAATGTTTTTTTTCTTCGCCACACTGGATAAAATTGTAATAATATATGTTAATAAGGATAATACGCTTCCGTCGTATACGTTAAACTCTCCCGTCACTCTTCGCGTTACCATAACGTCAACCGTCACTCTTAGCGCATTTAGAGGTTGTTTGATCACAACGCAGAGTTATTTTAACGCTAACCTAATTGTTAAAGTTTTCTTTAGAGGAGCTCTAAATTATCCGTGCGCTGTCGTAAAGTTGGTTGGCTATCAACTTTGTTTAAGTTAGATAAAGTGACGGAGGAAGTGAGGCGTTACGGCAACTGTAAATTGATTCTCTAAAGTGAAATATCACTCGACTCATCACCCGAGCAAGCATAGTGTTACAGTGACGTTAGGTATAAATTGAAATTTTAAACATCCTCAGAAGAATAATTCGGAGGAAGGACACGTTACAGTTAGGTGTACAACGGGCGTCACCAGTCACGAATGTTTTGTCCGAAACGGCGAATCGGAGCAACAAAGATTCTGCCAACACCGAAACGCGTGAAAATCTATGATTCGGCGGCCGAAGGGCAACTCTAGTGTTCACAGTAATAGATTTTTTAATGTTGCACTGGGTAACCCGTGGGCCGTGGATCTTTTCTACAATAACATCGATAGCCATATCATTGTCGTCGGCCCTTTCTTGCCTAATGGTGAGAGATTTTCGCAGTTCACACGGGCTCAATGGAGCGCTGGTAATATATAATAGTCTCGTGTGAACTGAAAAGGCAAAGTCCTCCGTCTTGACCACTCTGGCCCATTACATTCACCCAAAAGACTTGGCCCTCAAAAGGGCCGTTACTCAGGTCGCAGGTCAGACTCAACTCATTCATACTGGTGGTGGGGCCGCAGACTTCCCAAATGATGAAAACTGAAAGGGGATGGTCTATATATACTTTTTTTTTCTCTGGGCGGTAGGTATGGGATGTTTTGATGGGCGGTAGGCTACCTCCCTTAGGCTGGTAATTAGTTTAGTAATCACTGATTACTAAGTAATTCTAATTATTACTAAATTACTAAATAATCTAAGAACCTAAACAAAAAAACATGATTACTAATTAGCAGGGACGCCGTTTTGCATAAAACGCATAATCGTAACGGTGTCTTCCCAAACACTAGGACAAGATTTTTTCAAATATTCATCGCTAAACTTTTCCAAATATGCAATAAAAAAACGCATAAAACGCATAAATTTTTTCAAATCGTATAATTTTTTTGAAATCGCATAATTTTTTGGAAATCACATATTTTTTTTTCCATGTGCATAAAATTTAACAAACTTGAATATTTGCAAAAGTTGTAGGGAATTTTTTAAGTTTAACTTCAAAAATAGAGAAAAATTGGGCTGTCTTATACTCTTCTGTCAGCAGTCTCAATCACAACTAATAAATTCATCCATAAAATAGCTATAGCGCTAAACTTTAAAAAGTTTACTTTTCTCAAAACACATTGTGTGCACCATAGTCAAAATACCCGATTCCTAACCCCAGCACCACCTCGAAAATAACAGGAACGGACCAGCCCACAGTGCAATTCGCAAATAATTCTTTAATTTCTTATTACAGCTGCTTGTTGTATTTAGGTAGCGGTGGTTTACCGCTATCAGCCAGTGTTACTTCCCACTGTTACAACTCCAATATTTTTTTTTTTTATTTTTTTGTTAAGTTTTTTTATTTTTTAGGTTTTTTCTTTTGTAAGGTATTCTCTTTTGTTTTTAGGTATATATTTTTTATGTTTTTTAATGTTTTTAAATTTCTAGAATGTATTGATTTTTTATTTAGACTTGTAGGATTTCATTTATTTTTATTTAGGCTTTTAAATATTTTTAAGGTTTTTAATTTTGAGTTTTTAAATTCTTTTTAAGTTTTTAAAATTTCTTAAGGTTTTATATTTATTTTTAAGGTTTTTATTTATATTTAAACAAACCTAAAAAAATTATAAAACCTAACAAAAAAATGAGAAAAAATAACCTTGAATAAAAAACCTAAAATAAAATACAACTTATAAATAAAAAAACCTAACAAAAAAACAACATTAAAAGCCTTAAATCCTAAAAATAGCTTTTAAAACCAGCAAAAACATTAAAAACCTTAAAACCTAAATAAAAATCAAAAGCGGAAAATGCTAAAACAGAAATTTACCTATCTTTGGAACAATCTGACAGAAGAGAATCTCGAAACTCACTTGAAAGTGGTTTGCAATAAGGACAGTGAGGCAGGAAAAGAAGCTGAGGTTGATTCTGATAGCGATTAAACAATATAATTAAGATGTTACTTAAAAATTATATAAGTCAATTACGCTTTTTTTGAAATCGCATAAAACGCATAATTTTTGAGGTTTCACTGCATAAAAGAATGCAATCCGCCGCATAAAAATACGAAAAGTTACGTATAATTGTGGCGGCCCTGCTAATCTGGTTTTTTGATTAGGTTCTTAGATTATGTTTTGTTATTTTAAAACGGGTTGATACTAATTACCGCGTACTTAGTCCGACGCTGACCCAGGTCAGAATTTAATTTCTCATGTATCCTGTAGTTTTTAGCCGTGCTTAATTTCCGAATCAATAGGAAAATGAAATTACCATTTTTAGTTACTTTGCATAATTCAAATGACATTTTTACATTTTAGAACAATTGCGTGAAATGTATTTTGTAGTATCCTGTATATTTGTAAAATTTGATTAGTTTAAAACATAAAAGAATTTGAATCTTTTTTGTTTCCTTAAAAAAGTGTCAACCAAGAATCAAGATCAAGAATGAGTTCAGCAGCAAATAAGGTTGGAGAAATATTTACTGCTGCTGGAACAGCTTTCAATAAACTTGGAGAATTAACGATGCAACTCCATCCACCAAATGACTCAACTGTGGGAAGTAAATGGACTGATGAAGAGATTGAAATGCTTCAAACCTGTATCAAACAATTTGGAGATGATTTGAGTCAAATATCTGAAAGAATCAAGAGTCGTACAGTTTCACAGATTCGTACCGCACTGAAAAAAAAATCCTTCGAAGAAGCAGGAATTACCATCTCCGGTCAAGTCTTAGGTGGACTCAACAGTGTCTCCACTCCAAATCAGGGTACAATTGTTACTGGTGGAAACTCTAGTGTAATTGGACAGAAGAATCCACGACATAAAACCAATTCAAGTTCACTTACCAATATGAAACCTTCATCAGAAGTAACACTGAATATGTTGAATGCTTCTGATGGTGATGCCGAAATAAACAATCGGCTTGAATTTGATTCTAGCACTGTTGGATCACCATAATCTAATTTATTTAACGACATTTTTATACTAGTAAATAATTAAACCAATTATCTCTCCAAATTACTTTGTTTGGGGTACCTAAGTTTACAAGTTGGAAATTGTACACTATTAGTTCATTGTTTTTTGTGATTCTTAGTATCAGGGATTTCAAAAATAAACTCCTTTAAACTCAACAACTCTACACGCACTTTTCTCTAAAATGTAAAAATGTCTTACGTTTATGCCTAGAAACAATTTTTTTTTGCTTATAATTTAGGTGGAATTGAGTATCTTTGATTCATACATAGGAAAGCATCAGAAGTAATGATATTGGAACGAAAGGATTATTGGTGACAGCAGCTGCAGCGAGCGGGATAAATTCAACATCATGTTCCATCATGTTATACAGATTCTTGTCTGGGCCAATTTTGGAATAGCCATCCTTGATTCTGCCCAATTGGCGACTCCGAGTGATAAAATCAAAACAGTTGTGATTTTGGCACAGGCTGAGGAAAATTATTCTAATCAAGTCAATAGTTCCGTCCAGTACATCTTTCAATATGCCTTCGACTCCAGTAATTATGGACAAGTAAGAAAAAATATCATGCAGTTGACGCAAAGAGCGTTTCAAGCACAGTTGCTAACCAGATACCAAACCCGATACAAGTATCGGGAATGGTATAGCCGATACCGATACCTATACCGATACTTTGGCCAAAGTATCGGTATAGGTATCGGTATCGGCATTGTTTAAAAAAAACTATCGGTATAGGTATCGGTATCGGGTTTCTTTTTGGAAAAAGTATAGGTATAGGTATCGGTATCGGTATCGAGATTTTTTTTTGAAAAAGTATGGGTATAGGTATAGGTATCGGGAATTTTTTTGAAAAAAGTATCGGTATCGGTGTAGGTATCGGGAATTTTTTTGAGAAAAGTATCGGTATAGGTATAAGTATCGGGATTTTAGTTGGTATCGCCGATACTTGGAGGTTTTGAAAGAGCACTCAAATAACACGTAGAAAAAGAAAAAAACTTAATTCGCACCACAGAAGGGTTAAATTCGTATCCAATTCATTAACTGTAAGCTTCAAAGTTGATCAATGAATAACTATTTATTATATTAAATTATTGAGTCGTAACAGAAGTAAAGAAATCGTATTTGAAAACGAAAACGTATTAAGTTTTATACACACCTGAGTGTTTCCAATAAGTCAACGTTCATTAAGTTTACTAAAACCGGATGGTTCATTTAGTTTTGGATTAGTAGTTCTGAAACAAAATATTTTATTCATTTTCTGGAAGAAAAGGCTAACAATAAAGTATATACAACTACGATGTTTAACGTCCCAGCAATAGCTGTACTGAACAGTGCGGGAGGGATGTGTGATAGTGCGGGAGGGATGCGGGAATACACGGTAGACATGCGGAGTGAATGGGAGGGATATGGGATAGTGCGGGAATGGACGGGAGGGATGCGAGATGGTGAGGTGAGATGCGGGTATGGATGGGAGGGATGTGGGATAATATGGGGAAAACGCGGGAATCGACGGAAGGGATGTGGGATAGTGCATATGGGATGCGGGAATGGATGGGAGAGATGTGGGATAGTGCGTGAGGGATGCGGGAATTGACGGTAGGGATGTGGGATAGTGAGGGTGAGAAGCGGGAGTGGATGGGAGAGATGTGGGACAGTGCGGGAGGAGGTTAATTTTTTTTGTACCCAACACTGAATTAATTATTAAAAAGATTAAGAAATTTACGAATAGTAATAAAATAAATGAAACTAAAACTTAAATTTTCCTTATAAATTGAAGAAAAACAAAAAAGACAAAAGTTTTGGTTTGGACTTAATCTCAGATCTAAATTGAGAGGGAATTAGGTCTGGAATTGAGTTTTTGAGAGACGTACTAAGTCTGGAGNACTTAATCTCAGATCTAAATTGAGAGGGAATTAGGTCTGGAATTGAGTTTTTGAGAGACGTACTAAGTCTGGAGAAAGTACTTCTACGTCACTGATTCTTGGCGTCAATCTCATCATTAGGTTTGGTTCAGACATAAACCTAATATTTAAATCTCTCTATTATTTCAAATCTTAAATGAAATTGTGCCATAAAATTAACGCAAATAGAAGTTTAACATAAGAAATAGTAATAAAGTCAAGTTTCCGTACTATTTTCAGGGTAGTCATACCTTTAATATTTATTTATTGAATAAATTAAGTTTGTTAATAAAAAGCCAACTGTTTTCATTAGGCATAAGTCATAACTTTAGGTATCGCCGATACTTAGGTATCGGTATCGGGTTTTTTTTTTAAAAGGTATCGGTGTCGGTATAGGTATCGGGTTTTGTTAAGGAAAAAGTATGGGTATAGGTATCGGTATCGGGAATTTATTTCAAAAAAGTATCGGTATAGGTTTAGGTATCGGGATATTTTTGTAGAAAAGTATGGGTATAGGTATCAGTATCGGTTTCAATTTTGTAAAAAGTATCGGTATAGGTATAGGTGTCGGGATATTTTTTGGAAAAAGTATCGGTATCGCTATCGGTATCGGGGTGCAACATCAAGTATCGGGTATCGGGCCGATACCGATAGTTAGCAACTGTGGTTTCAAGTATCCGTATCATGTATCCTATAGTTAAATACAGGGATACGCGATACGTTTGGAGGATACGTAATGTCTGCCCTAACTGTGTATCAATTTAAGAAACTGATTTTTAAGGTGGATTTTAGTATCACACGTGACCAGAATGAATAATTGATGTTACCGTATTAATTTTATAGGATGGAGACATACGAGTTCATTCTCACTGTGATATAAATCAAAGTCCTGAACTTCCTGTAATGTTTGTTGTCAGACAGAAGCAGAGCGTTCAATCGTGGCAACTTCCTCAAGTCTCGAAATCAGCTTCAGGGTTAGCTTGCATTTTGCATTTTCAAAAATATTTTGTTACCTATTTTTTTTTAAATATATTTAGTATTACATACTACAAGTCCAGCCGTACTCTCTGTAGTGACGCAGGTGATGATGAGGAGGGTCAAACCCAATTAGTTTTTGTCACTGTGTCTGCAGCAACACTTGAAAATGTGACATTTAGCCTCAATCTCACAATTGAGAAAAGTTTCGTAATGACGTAAGTTGGTGTACGTTTTAGGATTGTTTTTACTCTATTAGTGCTGGATCTTTCAGTTTAGAATTCTTTCAAGAATATCTGAATTAGAGATGTCCCGAACTCAGGAACCCACGGAAAGGCTGCGAGATCCCACGCCAAGGCTGTTGGATCTGAAGGGAGGGCTGCGGGAATACTAGGGAGGGATGATGGTACCCACAGAATAGCTGTGAGAACCCACGGGAGGGCTGCGGGAACCAACGGGACGGCTGCAAAAACCCACGGGAGGTCTGTGGGATCCCAAGGGTAGCCTGTGGGAACCGACGGGTAGGCTTTGGGATCCCATGGGAGTCCTGCCGGAAGGCTGGAAAGGGCTACGAAAACCCACGGGAGGGCTGCGGCAACAAACGATTGATCTGCGTGAACCAAAGGGAGAGATGTGGGAAGACTCAAGAGGGCTGCGGGAGGGCTGAGGGAACTTACGGAAGGGATGCGGGGACCAACGGGAGGGCTGAGGGAACCCACTGGATGGCTGCGGGAACCTACAGGAGGACATCGGGAACCGACGCCAGAGATGCCGGAATCCAGGGAGGGCTGCCGGAACCCACGGGAGGGCTGTGGGTACCTAAGGAAGGGCTACGTGAATCCACGGGAGGGTTGCGGGAATCAACGTAAAAGCTGGTGGAACCCACGTGAGGGCTGCAGGAACCTACTGGAGGACTGCGGGAACCCACGGGTAGGCTGCGGGAACCCACGGGTAGGCTGCGGGAACCCAAAGGATGGATGCGTATGGTACGAAAGCTAAAAGTTTTACGATCTATCGTTTATTCTGTATTTATAGCTTTATCCCATGATTTTATAATCCCCAAATAGTCTATATCCAATAATGTAGCATGAGGATATGAGACAAAGTGAAAATTGGGGACATGGTTCCGGGTTTTGTACGATTTTCCACAAATTTACACTTACTTATTCAATAAAGTTTTTCAAGCCGTCGCTGTCAAAAAGTAATTATGCTTTTTATTTTATCTTACTATACATGAGCTGTAGTTTCATGACATTAAAAGTAGTAAATTCCTTTTTGACGGCGAAATGTAAATAAATGCGACCAATCTTTTCATTTCCCTCATAAGCTCTAAAAGAAAATTGTATTTTAACAGAAAAAAGTACACTTTTCAAAAAATATTTTTCAAGAAATTTCGAACTATTACAAAATTCGAAGATGAGAGAATTTGTCAGCGTTGGTTCTCGTAACTAAACATCCTATCAAACTCGAAATTACAAACTATAGTGCGCCGGACTTTAACACAGTTCAGGAAGAAATATTTAGGTTTGTTAGAACAAACCTTAAATAGAAACCTAACAAACCTAAATAAAAATCTAACAAATCTAAATTAAACCTAACAAACCCAAATAAAACGTAACAAACCTAAGTGAAACCAATAAAACCTAACACACCTAAATAAAAACCTAGCAAACCTAAATAAAAACCAATACTTTTTTCCTTGACAAATACGGCTGACATATAGGGCTTTAGGCTACATGCACATAAAGACGAGACAGCGAATTTTACTTACGCGATGACGAATACGCCTTCGCAGTTTCGCGACGAGAGGTTTTTCAATCGCGATGTGAGTTTTTATTTTATCGTCCCTAGGAACAATTTGCGGATATATGCTCGAAACAGATATTTTGTGACGATACGCGATTTTGTAATGAGAGATGGTGAACTGAAAAAAAACTCAAATGAAAGAATGGATAATCCCTGCAGATTTTCTCCACCTGACTCAACAGAGGACCTGTCGACCCCTCTCTCTGCTTCTCTTTTTGCTTCATTGTTTTGCATTAGCTTGTCTAATCAAAACAAGTTCCATTGCTTTGGATTTATTACCATTTTTGCTTTTTAAATAGTCTTCATTTTTTATCTCAACTGAATTCAAAAAAAAAAAAACTACTTAACTTTCGTCAATCTCAATGTCTGATTGAAGCAACCATGTTGACAATCTGTCATAGAACCGTTGTTTAAGGGTTATGGAACTCATTTTTTATTTCAATCGCAATCGTAGTCGATGCTATGTGAAAGTAAGCGCGATTGAGTCTACGATTGCACATTCGTCTTTGTAACGACGATTCAGAATAATCGTCGTCCCGTTTGTAAAATTTGCTGTCGCGACTCTATGTGCATATACCCTTTTAGGGCTGATGTAGGGCTGATACACATGGGGCTGATACAATCAGCGGACGGTGCTTTACTCCTACCCCTAGTACGCATGTGCCACCGAGTATTCAGCCGAGTACTCGTACTCGGTGTTTGGAAAATTGTGACACATTCATGCGTGGCATTTTATCAAAAATCGCCACTCGGGGCATCTCTAATCTAAATTCAACCAATTAGCTTTAAAAAATCAAATTTTACTATCGAATTCAATTGGTTGAATATAAATTCTCGTGGCATTGTATTTGGAGTAATTGGAGTTTTACATAATACTAATAAAAAATTTTTTGACTTGCCAGGTTAGGCAAATCGTACACCACAACTGTATCACCACCATCGCCTCAGTTTTATCGTTTTGCCTTTTCCAAGGCAGACAACATCTCTTTTCCCATTTCATTATCCTCTCGATATGTCCTTCTCGAAGTATTTTCAGAAGATTTGACTTGCATGACTGTTTCAGTTCAAAATTCAACCGTAAGTGAAACATCTATAGTGAGAGCAATAAACACACAGTTGACATTTTTTGTAAAACAATACTTCTTGGTCCTAGTGTCCTGTCTTTGATGAAGAAAGCAACGTCCAGTTTGAAGGCTATTGGCAAACAATGTCTAAAAAAGCAGGAATGACTTTAAATGTAAATTTACTCAAATTTTTTTTTAATTAATATTAATTACACGTTATACTTTTTCATTTCAGCGTGATAACTTTCCACTTGGATTTTTTGTTGTATTCGTGATGCACTCAGATGACTCAAGATGTGCCAGTCATGAGAAGAGACTGCTAAGTTTATATGATAGAACAAAAGGAGTCCGATTCTCCATCAACGAGAAAATATCGTACATGGAATACATTGGGGCTATATTTGGACTCATTGCAATATTCCTTTTTTTCTATATCTTGGCAATTACTATTGCTTTTGTACATTGTTGTCGGTAAGATGAGTCATAAGTCATAAGTCATATGAATTTGATACATTTTTGCTTTAAAATTCTCATTCAAAAATTTTAGCGCTGTCTCTGCAATTCCATTTCCAGTGGATGATATTCTACCAGCTTCAGATATTCCAGATGTGACGGAAGGAACTTCTTTTGAGACTGGTGAAGATAGTACAAGAGAACTCCCAGCAATTGCAAGTGGTTCAGGTATAACCAATCGTAGAACTAATGCCACAACAGCAGTGACGGATTCAGAATCAACCCATTGGTTGGCAGATTCAGACTCTTCGTTAGATGAGACAGAAATCGATATGCTGGAAGATGCAAGGAGAGAAAAGGATATTTACAGGTTTACTTCAGGACGATACTCATAAACTTCTTATTTATATAATAAATTTAATAAATTTTATGATTGACTCTCTTCTCAGGACAACAACCACACTCTGCGTATCAGCATTGGCTCGTAAGAATCCTCGTGTTTTGGCAAAAAAATCCCAACTCTATTTATGGACTCTGATAACTGTGGCAATTTTCTATTCAATACCTGTTTTACAACTTGTTTTTACGTATCAAAATGTAAACAGTCTATTCAGTATACGTTTATTAGAAGAAGTACGTTATTTAGTTCTCTTTGGGATTTCTTAGGTACTTCATTCCACAGGAAATACAGATTTATGCTACTACAACTACCTCTGTGCTCATCCATTGTGGATCTTGAGTGATTTCAATCATGTTTACTCCAACATCGGATATATTATGCTCGGATTCCTTTTCTTATTTCTAGTCTACAGGAGGGATCGTATGCACCAAAAGTTAGTTTTACAGAACGCAGAAATTGAGGTAGATTTAATAGTTTTGTAAATTTACCGAGACGAAGCTTTCGTCATTTTTTATTCTTAATTTTACGTTCAGTTTCTAACTAATTGACATCCGTTTGACCAATTTTTTGCATGGATGTTTTCACAGCGAGGGACTTTGACACATCGTTTAGAACCGTTAAGAGTCTTGTTAGGGTTAGTTAGGTTGTTTGGTAGACCTAACAACCTAACAACCTCTACTCTTAAAAACAATATCATAATCGTAACCTGTGAAAAAAACATGTATAAAAATTAATATAGAAAACAAGTGTAGAAATTTTTTTGTAAAAAAAAATGGCGAAAGGACTGTCTCTATAAATAGTTGTGTGGATTCTTTGATTCGCCATTTCAGGAGTTTATTTTATGAAAAATTTTTTTTTTTTTATGAAATTGTAGAATTATGGAATTCCTCGTCACTTTGGCCTTTTCTATGCCATGGGCTTAGCCTTAATTATGGAAGGTTAGTTTCCCTTCGTTTTAGATTTAATTCTGTTGTCCTTTCACATTGTACTCATTCATTGACAGGTATTCTAAGTGCCTGCTACCATGTTTGTCCAAATGGTTCCAATTTTCAATTTGGTAAGTTAACATTTAGTTATTATTTGTATTGGATTAGTAAATTAAATTTTATTTTAATTTACTTATATAGACACATGTTTCATGTACGTGATTTCGTCAATGTGTATTCTGAAAATCTATCAAACGCGACATCCAGACATCAACGCTAGTGCGTAAGTTTGACGTTTTTACTTTTAATATCTCTTGTGTAGAGCCTTAATAATTATATTTTTTAATTTAGGTACGCAACGTTCACTGCATTGGCATTTGTTGTTCTCATTGGTGTTTTGGGCGTCATGGTTGATAATATTTACTTTTGGGGATTTTTCACTACGTTGCATGTACTCGTCTGCTTCTTTTTGTCATTCCAAATTTACTACCTGGGACGTTGGAGACTAGGTATGAATTTTAATTATTCTTCTTCCCAAACCAACTTCGGGAACATGGCCGAACTATTATCTTTTTAGACTCATTCATCATTAGATTGGGTGTAGTTTAATACCGTAGTTGCCGAACACGAAGGCATTTTTTTTTCGTTAAACATTTTAAAATAAATTTCGTTGAACAAGTATGAATCGATGATTATGTTTTTTTTTTCAATAGAGAATTGAATATTTCAAAAGAATTACTGTGAAGCTAAAAATTTTCACTTGTTTCAGATTGTGGATTATTCCGACGAGTTTATGGTCGTTGGAAAAACGATTGTCTGGCATCACCGCTCTCATGTCTTCGTCCCCTTTATATTGATCGTATGATACTCCTAATTTTTGCAAACGCCGCCAATTGGACAATAGCTGGGTATGGAATCTACGAACAATCTTCAGACTTCGCATCACACTTACTCGTCATATTTATGTCCAATTTATTCATATATACACTCTTCTACATCGTAATGAAGCTTACTCACTCGGAGAAAATTTTGTTTCAACCCTTAAGTTATATTATTCTAACATTTATTTTTTGGAGTCTTGGGCTTTGGATTTTTCTACAGAAATCTACTTCATGGCAAATGTCACCAGCCGAGTCTCGTACATTTAATAGAGAATGTCTCATTTTGAGATTCTACGACACACATGATATTTGGCATGTCATCAGCTCCATTGGTCTCTTTGTTTGGTACATGGTAAGTGCCCATTCTTTTAGATTACGTCGTATTCGAAGTTATTAAAGTATTCATTAATTTTGATTAGGTTCTTCTGACGCTGGACGACGATTTAATGAGCGTTTCAAGGGATAAAATAGCCGTATTCTAGAATCATCATCATGCTACAAAATACCTATTATTTCAATTACTCTCTAGACGTGCAAGTCAAATTTGTCCTGTGCTCTGGTTTCTCGATGACGAATACGATCCATTTATAGAAATAACCTTATCTCTTCAGCACGTTTCACGTCTCGCTCGCAGTTTTTTTAGCGCTCTATTATTCCCTTTTTCTTTATTTCCACTTATTGTGTTGTAAACTTAAAACTTCCCTGCGATTGTGTATGTGCTAAAAATGTTCAAAACTAATTAATACAAAAGCAGTAAACTGATTATTCGATTTACAGAACCATGAACCAGCGAAAAAAAAACTATGGTGGCGAAAAGGATTCTCTTGAGTACAAGGTCCGAATTTTTATCCAAACAAGTCTTTGAGCCTTATTTCTTTTCTTTGCGATTAATTTGCTTTCTTTCTCAGACCAATAATAATTGGTTGAAGAGTAGTAATGGCAGTTCTCGTACGCGTCCCGTCTTGAATTTTGAAAACTCGACCCGTCCCGTAATATGAGAACGATCCTAAATCTAAACTCCACACCATTAGGGGTTTTCGTCAAATGCTGACTTGCAAAACTCATTTTTCTTTTTTACTAAATACCTTAATGCAGGGAGCTTAGTCACGGGTTCTGTTAAGTGTCTAGCATCGCAACTTCTCTCGCAAAGTTAGGTACTTGCGAGACTCCTTAGTCATATTCTCGCATATCTACTCTCTGGTAAGAGTTGCGATACCGCCAATACTTAACATAGCAGTTGCTAGAATCGGTAGTCACGGATCCTACTTTCTCGCAAAATACTAGTTTTTTTCCTCGTAACTTTGCGAGTGATGTTGATCACCCGCAACTCCTAATTTGTTCTCGCAAACTATTGTTGTTAAATTTTGGTAGTTTTATGGTAGTTGGTAGTTTGGTAGTTGTTAGTAGTTTTATGACTTTAATTGAAGCAATTTTAGTAGAACATTTTGAAAAAAAAAATTTTTTCTTTGGAAAAAAGTCTCAAGATTTGTGAAGAAGTGATATAATTCAAAAAAAAAATTTTTTTTTCAACAAAAAAATTTTGAAAAATAATTTTTTTTTAGAAAAAATGTTGTGCTTCAATAAATTATTGAATTTAATTTTACTCAAGTTAGTTATTTTTTTAATAAAAGATTCAAATTTTGGCGCGGTTTACTTTGCGATTCCTAGCAAATTCTATCAAGATACTAGGAGTATTGCTAGCCCATCCACGACTACCGATTTGCGAGATCCTCGCTGTTTGCGAGAAACTCGCAAGTAGAGTCGACTTGCGAGAAATCCATGACTAAGCTCCCAGGATTGCAACAATTAGATCTTTCCAGGAAAAAAAAACTTCAAAAAATTTCGTATCTGTGTTAAGCATCCTTCTTGAGCTGACAAATGACCTCTACAAATGTTACTTAGAATGACCAACTGACCAACTTTTCCTGATGACATTTTTTTCTGTGGTGACCTCTTGAGGTCAAAGGTCAGGTAATGTGTGAAAACGTGTAAAATGAGCTCTACAAATGTTTGCCATCAGCAGTTTAACAACATCTTTTAGCACAATTTTCTTCTCCGGTGGCCTTAATTGTATGAGCGAACTCTAATATTAAAGTACTGACTTTACAGCGTGAAATTAACAAGAGCAACAAGAGTTTCCATTTATAAACAAAAAAAATACAAGAAAACTTTGATTCTCAATTCTAATATAAAGTCAATATTGTCTGAAGAATTTAATCGTTATGAAAACGTATTGTTTCCATTATGTGATAATGTAATTTCGGCAAGAGGAAATGTTCAATTACATGACTGATTGAAACATGGAAATTAACCAACTCTAGCAAATATTTTACATTAAAATCTCAATTAGAGACACTAAATGGGTGGGTACTTTTGAGATTATTCTTAAAAAAAAACTCAAAATTAGAAAAGAACTTTTGTTTAGCTATCCTACTATGGAATAGATTCATTCAACAGCATCCTATGACAGACAAAAGTAAATTAAAAAAAATTTTTTTTAATCTGACAAAATATGGATAAAAAACCAAGATATGAGATTTACACCTAATCAAATTGAGAGCTCAGATATTCAGAGAATTTTGAGAAGAATCTGAGATTCTATTTCATTGCCACTTTACTACCAATAGCATATAAATTCTAATCAAACGAATTAACTGTGTTTTTAGCAAAACAATAAACTGCTAACTGGCTGTTCGATTGCGAATAAGGTATTTACTGATTTTAGCTTCATGTCACCTTCGAGGGAGGGAGCCCAAAAATCGGTTGACAGAAGGCGAAGTTGACATAAGCCGATTATATCAACTAAATGATAATTCAAAGATTAGGTGACAAACCGAAGTTCCTGGTTTTAGAGGCGAATTTTATGATGCGATACCTTTTCCGATTTATTTTACACAGCTTTTGACTTTATTACCTGAATTTGGAATAACTCTAAAAGCAAATTACTTCGTAATCAGCTAGCTTTTTTGCAATATGCCAGAGAAATGGCTTTGAGATATTATCTTGTCAGAAACTCCCAAACTATCGGTACTTGTTTGCAAAGTTCTTCACTTCCAATGTTGCTTATCATCATTAAAACTTTAAGTTTCTCAATCCTAACCATGTGCCCATCTAAAGTTGGCATACTCGCGGTTGGATTAAACCCGCGACTGCGGGTGAGTCTTGAAAAAATAAACTTTCACGATTGAGGATCGCATAGTTATACAACAAATAGGTTAATGAAACAGTTCCGTCAAGGGCCTTTGACCGCCCCCACCATTTAAACAAACACGAGTATATTCTGGGCCTGAGAACCGAAAGTTCACTTTAAAGTGTGGTTATGTGCCATACATTCTCTTCAAATGGGATGACAATAGGGAGAGGTCGTCAATAGGAGGTGTGACATTAGGCAGAGTATTTAGTGCATCACCCTTGTTGTATACTTCCTGAAAAAGTATCACTTTCATTTACATTTCAATTCCAGTTCATTTCAACTTCATTTCAATTTTTAGTAACCATGTAGACTTCCTGAGCAAATATCACTTCATTTTCATTTCAGCTTCCTTTCAACTTCGTCTCAATTTGTCATTTCAGGAAGTCTACAATGGTAAATTGAAATCAAAAGTAAGAAAAGGTTACTTACAAATTGTGGTTATCCGGGAACTAATATCGCACCAAAAGTTGCACTTTAAATAAGTTTTCCCATTTCTCTTAACCATTTTAAATTACAAATTCAGATTTTAAATTAATGGAACTAAAAGTGAACAGAAATTGAGTTTAAATATTTTAAATAGCGGTAGTTTTATGGTTTGGGGAAACTTGAGGTTTCAATTCTCTTCCACTTCAAGAAAAGGTGACGAGTAGTTAACTTTTCAAGAATTGAAAATTTTCAAGTAAATTGAAGCTCCCATGACGTTTCCGTGAAGTATACATGCATAAAAATTTGAAATGAAATGGAAGTGAAGGAGTCAGGAATTGAAAGGGAAGTGATATTTTTCAATTCCGATTCTACATGTAAAATCTTGAAATGGAAGTGATAATTTTCAAGAAAATTGATGCTTCCATGATCCTGTCAGGAAGTATACAACAAGGGTGACTCCTGATTTAGACTTCAAGAATTATTTCCATGATCTTCAATTTCTTGAAAATTTTCACTTCAATTTCATTTTTTATCATTTATACTCCTAATTGAAAAATATCACTTCCTTTTCATTTCAAGAAAACTTCATTTCAATTTTTCTTGAAGTTTTATGACCATTTAGACTTCACGAGATTGTCATGGGAGCTTCAAGATTCTTGAAAATTTTCAATTCCTTGAAAGTTGAATCCAGTTCAACTTTCAAGGAATTGAAATGAAAATGATTGACAACTCCGCCCCAAATTGTGATGGCGCTAAAAATCTTAGGATTTAAAACAATAATTTCAAAATTTACTAGTGAAATTTATAAAATTTAATTTCACTCGCGTTCAACTTTTCTTGAACTGAAGTTGAAATAAATAACATGAGCAATTTTCTTGAAGTTGTCATGAAGTATAAATGATTAAGAAAAAAATTGAAAAAAAAATTAATTGAAATTGAATTGAAATTGAAATGATCATGAAAATAATTCNGATGATTAAGAAAAAAATTGAAAAAAAAATTAATTGAAATTGAATTGAAATTGAAATGATCATGAAAATAATTCTTGAAGTTGTCATGAAGTATAAATGAGTAAAAAAAAATTGAAAAAATATTAATTAAAATTGAAATGAAATTGAAATGATCATGAAAATAATTCTTGAAGTCTAAATCAAGGGTGAGAGCATGGAGTTTAGCCGGGGGAAAGCCAACAAGTTGACACTACAGTTCATTCCAAAACTGTAAGCGCAACAATTTTTTTTTCAAAATTCAAAGAATTATTTGATAATTCTTATCTAAGTCATCAAATACTTATTCATTTTGATGATAATCGATGGAATTTTAAATCTCAAAAATAATTTGTGGTTAAAACTAAAGTTAGAGATGAGATTTATAATTTTAGGAAGGAGAAAACGAGGGAAAGGCGTTTCAAAACTATAAGAGCACCCTCCAGTTTTTTTAGTTTCCTCAATTATTTCGTTGGAATTTAATATCGAAAGTTAATTATATCAAACTAACGACTTTAGATTATGAATTCTGTATCAAAATTTCAGTCATTTAAATAATTTAGAAGATCANTTATATCAAACTAACGACTTTAGATTATGAATTCTGTATCAAAATTTCAGTCATTTAAATAATTTAGAAGATCATACCAAGGGGAAAGCATATAAGTTCATTTGAAAAGAATCAGATCAAACCACATGCGCTAAATAAGCTGTCAAATGCTAAAATTGAAGCGCAAATTGGACTAACAGGGTTCTGCATCAGAAATAACTTAAAAAATAAAAAAAATTATAGGCAGAAATCTAAACCCGGCCAGAAATGGTTACTTTCCCCGAAGGAGAAAGGACATATTCTCATAGTACAGCATGAACCAATTTAATCTGGGCCGTAGAAAGTCGCTTTCACCAAAAAAAATTTAAGACATCAAATAAACAGCGCGAAATACAAAAGTTGTAAGGAATGAAGTTAGCGTGTTTGAGAAAACATTCCTCCGCAAAAATTAATTATTTAACAAGAGCAGCAGAGAGTTGAGAGAATGAGTGCAATAGGGTATGGTATTGTCCCTGGTAAGGTAAAGTAGCGGATAGGATTGGAACATCGGATATATTTCGTTAATCTAAAGGTCCACTTGCGCCACAAGGCACCACCCGCGAACCCATTTCATATATGGGGACTATTTCTAATTTTCACTTTGTTTTCCTATTTTTTTTAATGCTTTGGTAGACTAAAAATAGAGACAGATTATTGACTCAATGAGTCAATGATCCTATTTTTCGACAAAACTGAGTCATGTGATAGACTAGTTTTGCAAGAATAATTGCCAGTGAGGAATTGTCCTTGAAACCTGGGACATTTTCTAGACTTGAAATTTTGACACACCCCGTTGCCAAAGAGGATGTGTGGAGTGGGGTTACGAATGACTCCATTTCATTCAGAGTCAGAGTCAGGTGACTTAGAGTCATGACTCACTGACTCCCATTTTCACACTGAGTCAGAGTCATGAATTTTAATGACTCATTGACTCTTATAGAATCACTGCTGAAGCTTGATTCAGAGTCAGGTGACGCAGAGTCATGACTCAGTGACTCAGATTCACACAAATTTTATATTTTTTTTTACGGTAAAATGAGTGATACAAAAACGCTAAGTTTTCGGTTAGACTCTTGAATATATTTTTTAAATTCTTCTTTATTTTTGGTCCGATTTAAAATTAAATTACCTCTCCTGCAATATTTACACTGACCCTTCGTGTCAACTCTATCAAAATAATCGATGATTGAACACATCGGAATGTTTTGAACTTTTATTATTTTATTGACTTTTTTCAATTAACTCATTTTTTTACTGCAATTTTACTGCAAATGATTTTGACTTACAATTCTATTTCAAATGGCTATTGTCTACTTCGATTCTGATTGTTAGAATTTTTAGAAGCGTTGAATTTAGATTTTTATTAAAATCTTTAATTCGATTTCGATGTGTAGTGGTGTAAGTTACAAGTGTGCTTCAAACTAAACACAAGCCACGCGGCAGCAAACTCCCTCTCGCAGATTTGTTGTGTGTTGCAGGAGTTTGAATTTAGTAGTAAAAACAGCAAGATATAAGCAGTCCCGCTTTGTTGCTTGAGAGTCATGACTCTTCCTAATGAGTCACGACTCAGAGTCACTTTGGAAAGTCACAGAGACACGAGTCAGGTGACTCCCATTTCTCTATTGAGTCAGAGTCACCCAAAATCAGTGACTCCGAGAAATCGATGAGTTCGAGTCAGAGTCATGACTCAAAGTCATTGAGTCAGCCGCTCGGACCCTAGTGTGGAGTAATTGAGTATAATTTTAAAAAATTCCAGAATGATGGAGAGCAGAGGGCAGGGGCTAGTGTCATAAATTGAAAATAAAAGCTTTCAGCAACAGTTGTCAAGTTTTTTGGACGATGTCGATTAAATTTTGTATGAGTATACATACCTAATCGCATTTCCCAGTTGCCATTTTTAGTTTTTCAAAACATTTTTTGAATTTTTATTAAATTTTGAAAACGATAATTTTTGAAAAATAAACATTTTGATCATGTTGGGTATTGTTCTACACTTACTACTTTAGGGAGTAACGCTGAATGCATGAAAGCATGATTAGAGCAAAAATAATAATATTAAAAAAATATTTTTTTTAATTCGTTTTTAATTTAGTCATTCGAAATTTTGAATTTAGATTTCAAGATAAGTTAGAAGTGCACGGTTTGATAATTAAAGATGAGTAAAAATGAGTTAATTGAAAAAAGTCAATAAAATAATAAAAGTGCAAAACATTCCGATGTGTTCAATCATCGATTATTTTGATAGAGTTGACACGAAAGGTCAGTGTAAATATTGCAGGAGAGGTAATTTAATTTTAAATCGGACCAAAAATAAAGAAGAATTTAAAAAATTTATTTAAGAGTCTAACCAAAAACTTAGCGTTTTTGTATCGCTCATTTTACTGTAAAAAAAAATATAAAATTTGTGTTAATCTGAGTCACTCAGTCATGACTCTGAGTCACCTGTCTCCGACTCAAGCTTCAGGAGTGATTCTACAAGAATCACTGAGGTTCACTGAGTCATTAAAATTCATGACTCTGACTCTGTGAAAATGGGAGTCCGTGAGTCATGAGTCTGAGTCATGGGAACTCTACTCCACACAGCCTCTTCGGCAATGGGGTATGGGGTGTCAAAATTTCAAGTCTAGAAAATGTCCCAGGTTTCAAGGACAATTCCTCACTGGCAATTATTGTTGCAAGACTAGTCTATCACATGACTCAGTTTTGTCGGAAAATAGGGTCATTGACTCATTGAGTCAATAATCTGTCTCTATTTTTAGTCTATCAAAGCGTTAAAAAAATAGCAAAACAAAGTGAAAATTAGAAATAGTGCCCATATATGAAATTGGTTCGCGGGCGGTGCCTTGTGGCGCAAGTGGACCTTTAGATTGACGAAATATATCCGATCTTCTGATCCTATCCGCTACTTTACCTTACCAGGGACAATACCTTGCATCTACTCCGCCTCACTCAACAGAGAACCTGTCGACCCCTCTCTTTACCTTTCTGCTTTCATCCTTTGCACTGCTTTGCAATAACTTGTCAAAACTTACTTTAAATATTTTTTTTTAAACAAACGCCATTCTGTAATGCTGAAAGATGGGTAATTGAGAGAAATGACCAACTAGAGGAATGGGGTACGATCCCTTGGCATCTATTCCACCTGACTCAACAGAGAACGTGCCGACCACTCCTATCTCTGGCTCTCTGCTTTGCTCCATTGCTTTGCATCGGAACAGATATTTTATAGTGATTACAATAAAATTAACTTCACTTCCATCATTTACTATCGTGTATCGCCTGCCCCAAAGCGTTTTTGGTGAAAGGCGAAGAAAGAAGGCCCAGGTTAAGTTGGTTCATGCTGTGCAAGAACATTTATGTTTACGAGAATGGACAAGAAACATGTCAATACGCGAGCGCACAGACTCAAGCCTTTGATCTAAGTTCATGACAACGTCGTACGGCGTTGGAACTGGATGTATGTTGTCTGGAGTGAATATATAAATTAGTCTAGATGCCCCTGATGGATTTACATGGTATTGGCAAGATTTCAGTGAAACAGAAAAATATTTCTTCGGAAGTCAAATGAGTAGAGGTTCATTGATGATCTCGGCGGATTTAACCTATTCCGAGAAGACTCATATTTGCATTTTCAACAACATAGTATCACTCTACAACCTACCTGGGTCACTTGTATATGTACTTGGTGCCTCACTTGGTGAATTTGGTCCAAATCAAGCCACCATTACGCAGGATAATGCCTCATGTCACAAGGATTTGTCCTTTCTCCCTCAGAGAAAGTAACCATTTCTGGCCGGGTTTAGATTTCTGCCTATAAATTTTTTTATTTTTTAAGTTATTTCTGATGCAGAACCCTGTTAGTCCAATTTGCGCTTCAATTTTAGCATTTGACAGCTTATTTAGCGCATGTGGTTTGATCTGATTGTTTCAAATGAACTTATAAGCTTTCCCCTTGGTGTGATCTTCTAAATTATTTAAATGACTGAAATTTTGATACAGAATTCATAATCTAAAGTCGTTAGTTTGATATAATTAACTTTCGATATTAAATTCCAACGAAATAATTGAGGAAACTAAAAAAACTGGAGGGTGCTCTTATAGTTTTGAAACGCCTTTCCCTCGTTTTCTCCTTCCTAAAATTATAAATCTCATCTCTAACTTTAGTTTTAACCACAAATTATTTTTGAGATTTAAAATTCCATCGATTATCATCAAAATGAATAAGTATTTGATGACTTAGATAAGAATTATCAAATAATTCTTTGAATTTTGAAAAAAAAATTGTTGCGCTTACAGTTTTGGAATGAACTGTAGTGTCAACTTGTTGGCTTTCCCCCGGCTAAACTCCATGCTCTCACCCTTGATTTAGACTTCAAGAATTATTTTCATGATCATTTCAATTTCATTTCAATTTTAATTAATATTGTTTCAATTTTTTTTTACTCATTTATACTTCATGACAACTTCAAGAATTATTTTCATGATCATTTCAATTTCAATTCAATTTCAATTAATTTTTTTTTCAATTTTTTTCTTAATCATCTATACTTCATGACAACTTCAAGAAAATTGCTCATGTTATTTATTTCAACTTCAGTTCAAGAAAAGTTGAACGCGAGTGAAATTAAATTTTATAAATTCNTTTTTCTTAATCATCTATACTTCATGACAACTTCAAGAAAATTGCTCATGTTATTTATTTCAACTTCAGTTCAAGAAAAGTTGAACGCGAGTGAAATTAAATTTTATAAATTCCACTAGTAAATTTTGAAATTATTGTTTTAAATCCTAAGATTTTTAGCGCCATCACAATTTGGGGCGGAGTTGTCAATCATTTTCATTTCAATTCCTTGAAAGTTGAACTGGATTCAACTTTCAAGGAATTGAAAATCTCATCTCTAACTTTGGTTTTAACCACAAATTATTTCTGAGATTTAAAATTCCATTGATTATCATCAAAATGAATAAGTATTTGATGACTTAGATAAGAATTATCGAATAATTCTTTGAATTCTGAAAAAAAAAATTGTTGCGCTTATAGTTTTGGAATGGACTGTAAGCGAAGTGTGACATTAAGGGGTGGTGACATTATAACTAAAACCACTGTAGCTAAATTTTTATTTTCATTCACTAATCTCGCATATTAATTAGTTGATCACGCTTAAGCGAGCGTGTCTCAGCAGATTATCATTTTTGTATTAGAATGATTCTAATTGACACCGAAATAAATTCGAAAACGAAAAGACCATTAAAAGAACGGGCTTGGGAACATAAATATACAGAGGGTTATTTTTGTTTTATTTGGCCAGCTAATCTTCACTGTATCTACCCTCCCGCGCCCATTCAAATTCTGAAATTTTTAACTCTCACTCTTAAACACATTTTACATGTACAAAATTGTCACTTTTTGTCCAGCGGGTCGAGATACCGAAAAAATAGACTTGGGAGTTGAGAGTAGGGTTCGAGAGTTTTGCAGAGGGAGATTTTCAGCGCGAGACACCGTGCGTAAGTTGGAAATGTTGGGGACGTCCATTTCAAAGTCTACAGTGTACTACGTACTAAATTCAATGGGAAACCAGCGAAATCACAAACAAGTTGGACTTTCTTCCCTAAAAATTTAGCATACACAACACGTCCGTAAAATTCGATCAAAACATCTGATTCGTATAATTGACATTCTAACTGATAGAGAAAGTCTACCGAGCCAGAATCAAATTGCAAAAAATTGAACGTCACACAGTACACTGTCTGGAAGACCATCCATGAAGATTTGAATAAAAAAATTAAAAGGAAGCCCCTAGTACATGACCTGAAGCAATCCCACATCGAAAATCGAAAGAGAAACCGCCGAAAGCTTTATGAGGGTCATCTGCTGTGTGAAATGTCCGAATATGCATTAACAATCTACGAGCACTCTTCTTTGTTCAAGACTCCGAAGGTATCAGACGGATTTACTACACCAGTTCATCGAAACAAGACCCCGAATATTATTGTCACAAAAAAGGAAAGTTTGGTGACAGATTCATGGTTGTTGGTGCTATGACTGGTCGGGGGACTGTGCCTTTGATCAAAGTTCCAAAGAAAACTCAAGGTAAACTAAATACTATATTGAACATGTTTTGAAACCTTTACTTGAAGAATCTGTGGCTTCATTGTACCCTGGTGGGTTGGACAAAGTGTTTGTTCATCTCGACACAGCTTTATCGCATACTGCAAACAAAAACCACAGCTTACGCAGTAGATTTGAAGACGAGACTTGGAATGACCATCATTCCAAAATCAGAAATACCTGTAAAAAGGCCTGACACTAATTCCATGAAGATTTTCCGTTTCGGATTCCTCAAACGGAGGCTTCATTTGCGAAGAGCAAGAACCATGGCTGGAGTTTGGAAAACACAACAGGAATGGAATAGTGTTTCCCAGGAAATGGTTCAAAATGTTTACGATTCATGGAAACGGCGCTTATTGTTAGTTAAAACATCGCATGGACAACACATTGAGCACACAAAAAAAATTTACCGACGAAAATTGTTCGTGTAGGATTTTTTTTCTGGCCAAATAAAACAAAAATAACCCTCTGTATATTTTGATTAGATATCAGCTAGCCATAAATTAATTAAATAGTCTTTGCCCCAATCTATTGCAAGCATGTTTATGAGAAGTACTCAAAAATACTTTCGTATTCTCCTGCCTCAAACCATGTTGTCATATCTTTCGTTGTCAATGAACCAAGTCATACGACTCTTACGAAAATAGTTATGATATCTTGATAGTTTGAATTATTTGAAGTTTGTTAATACTTGAAATTATGCACATTTCAAAACGCACAGTGCCTCATCGAAACCTCCCCAGCTAAATATTTACACAGTGCAAAATAATAATAATTATTATTATTTATGTATGTGTTATATTCTCTTCTGTGTGGAGAGAAAAGTTAAAAATAGGCATAGCAGGGAAAATTACTTGTAATTAAATTACATGTAATCGCATTACGTAATCTAATTACAAACTTGTAATGCATAATTGTAATTTGTAATTGATAGATTTGGACAAGTAATTTGTAATTGGCAATTTGTAAAATTTTGAACAAAAGTAATGGAATTAGAAATTACTTTTTTTAAACAAAATTTGTGTTTAAACAAGTGACAGCGGCAGAAATTCATTCCGAAAATTTGTGGGATTAGACTGTTTCTTTTTTAAATAAAAAGATAGCTGATTGCAACGTAATTGCTTAGAAAATGGTTGAAAAACCAAACATTGCCTAGTATGTGACTGAGCTTTAACAAAAAGAAAAAAAAGTTCATTAGTTTTGGAAATTTTATTGGAGATACAGAGGGTTATTTTTGTTTTATTTGGCCAGACAAAAAAAAATCCTACACGAACAATTTTCGTCGGTAAATTTTTTTTTTGTGCTCAATATGTTGTCCATGCGATTCTTTAACTAACAATACGCGCCGTTTCTATGAATCGTAAACATTTTGAACCATTTCCTGGGAAACATTATTCTATTCCTGTTGTAGTATTTTCCAAACTACAGCGATGATTCTTGCTCTTCGCAAATGAAGCCTCCGTTTGAGGAATCCGTAACGGAAAAACTTCATGGAACTAGTGTCAGGCCTTTTTACAGGTATTTCTGATTTTGGAATGATGCTCATTCCAAGTCTCGTCTTCAAATCTACTGAGTAAGCCGTGGTGTTTTTTTGAAGTATGCGATGCAGCTGTGTCGAGATGAACAAACACTTTGTTCAACTCGCCAGGGTACAATGAAGCCACAGATTCTTCAAGTAAAGGTTTCAAAACATGTCCAATATAGTAGTCAGAGTTTACCTTGAGTTTTTTTGGAACTTTGATCAAAGGCACAGTCCCCCGACCAGTCATAGCACCAACAACCGTGAATCTGTCACCAAACTTTCCTTTTTTGTGACAATAATATTCGGGGTCTTGTTTCGATGAACTGGTGTAGTAAATCCGTCTGATACCTTCGGAGTCTTGAAGAAGAAGAGTGCTCGTCGATTGTTAATGCATATTCGGACATTTGACCTGCCAGATGACCCTCATATAGCTTTCGGCAGTTTCTCTTCCGATTTTCGATGTGGGATTGCTTCAGGTCATGTACTAGAGGCTTCCTTTTAATTTTTTTGTTCAAACCTTCATGGGTGATCTTCCAGGCTACTGTGAGACGTTCAATTTTTTTGCAATTTGATTCTGGCTCGGTTGATTTTCTCTATCAGTTAGAATGTCAATTAGGCGAATCAGATGTTTTTATAAATTTTACAGACGTGTTGTTTATGCTGAATTTTTAGGAAAGAAAGTCCAACTTGCTTGTGATTTCGCTGGTTTCCCATTGAGTTTAGTACATAGTATACTGTAGACTTTGAAATGGACGTCCCCAACTTTTCCAACTTACACACGGTGTCTCGCGCTTAAAATCTCTCTCTGGAAAACTCTCGAACCCTATTCTCAACTTCCAAGTCTATTTTTTCAATATCTTGACACGCTGGACAAATAGCGACAATTTTGCTGGATGTAAAATGTATTTAAGAGTGAGAGTTAAAAATTTCAGAATTTGAATGGGCGCGGGAGGGTAGATACAGTGAAGATTATCTGGCCAAATAAAACAAAAATAACCCTCTGTAAAAGTAAGCTTGTAACTAATGGCCACTCATGACCAATATCAGAGGAGACTTTAATTACTTTACTAACACTCATATCTCACAGCTATCCTCCTAACTCGATAGTACTTGTGACTTAATTCGTAAAGCGGTAGAACTGATATTGGGTCAATTCCCGTAATTGTATAGAGCGCCTGATAGTATCAAGGCTCATAGTACTTTGAGATTATAGAAAATTTACGGGAACGAAAATAATAGAAAAGTTGTGTCAGAATTAACAGCTGTCTATTCCTAACCGAAATGTGTAAGGATGATTATCAAGGGGACAACTCGCCTGTGTTCATAAAGTCAGTACACAATTGAGTCAGTACACAACTCCTCTCAAACAGAATTTGCTTCTCTTGAGTTTGAGTGGAGAGGATTGCATGGAGGGACTATGACATTTATACATGCCTCTGAGTAGATTAGAACTAGCGGGAGCCTCATGTTTTTTCAACCAATCAGAGACCTCCAAAATGAGTCACGTTTCATAGTTGTAATAATCTCATAGTCTCATAGTCCTACAGTACTATGAAGGGTTGTATACAATTGCGGTGTACTAAGTATTTAGTATTTAATTTTCTTGAAATATCCTACGACAAATTGTTTTTCTTTTAGCAACACAGTATGTTGAAATTTAGCTAGGTTTTGTTTAGCAAGTGATGACATTTGAAGCTCAATAAGAAACTGATTGATTCATTTTGATTATTGTTGAGTCAAAATCGTTCAAGCTTTTTACATTGGCGAGTGCCTCATACTCGATCTCAAAGATTTAATTTCTCAAATACAATTTTTTGTTTATCCCTACCTTATCAATTAGGTTTTCGAATTAAACGGGATTTAAACTCCAAGAAACTATTAATTAATAGTGGTACGTACCATGGTCAATTATGTAGGGATTTATGTGGCATAACAATAGAAACATAATGCAACAAGAAAATGAAAACACAACTGGATTTCTCTTGCCAGTATCTGAATTTCTGTGTACACCACAGAATTTCTGTTGTATTTGCGTCAGGATTCCTGTTGTGTACACCACAGAATTTCTGTTCTATTTGCCTCAGAATTTCTGCTGTGTACACGACAGAATTCCTGTTGCATTTGCGTAAGGATTTCTGTTGTGTACACGACAGAATTCCTGTTGTATTTGCGTCAGGATATCTGTTGTGTACACGACAGGATTTCTGTTGTTTACACGACGGAATTCCTCATGTGTACACGACAAAATTTCGTATTTTATTCTTAAATGCTATAGTAACATGGCAGGATTTTTATTGTTTTCGTCTAAATTTCTTACGTGTAAAGGGAAGTTAGCCCTGTTGAACTAGTATCCTCTTATTTTGAAACCTCATATGTTACAGCTTAAACCATTTTTGGTTAGTGCAATTTAGATAAACTTTTTATGAATTAGTGCAGATATAACAAGAATATATGTGGTATATGAGTTAGGGTAGGGCTACCCTTACAGGAATTTTTTGAAAGGCTTTTTACACATTGGACAAAGAAGATTAACTGGAATGGTACGCTTTATGCACTGGATGCACGCCAGGCAGTATTGATGCCCACAGGTCAAAACGTACTCTTTGTTACCATCCAAACAGATACCACAACGAGCCTGGAATTTAAAATCAAATCAATAAGACAATTTCTAAAGTCTGTGTATTTATTCAAAAAGAATAATTATTATTTTCCAAAGCATTTCGAGAATTAGGGTTTTCTGGTTGAATTTAATCACATTCAACAGAATGTTGTTGTAATAACTTCTATTATTTTTAGTCTTTGGCTAATCACTGTATTTGGTGTACGTTTGATGTCCTATTGTCTTTAATGTTAATTTGGAGTTATTACTTTAATTTAATTTAAAGGCAGAGTCAGGCAGTGGTTGCGAGGAAGGCTTCCCAGGGGTCCTGGCGTCCTTCTATTGGATATTAAATAATCACAAAGGTTCACTCGTATTTTGCTGTATTACTTAGTATATTGTTTATTTGGTCAATAAGTGAGCGTTACAAGTACACTCGTGTTTTCACGAGGTGTGTTAATGTTCATCTTAATTTTTAAATTAGTTTTAGAATAACTACTAACAAAACAAAACCCAATCCCAAAAAAGGCCCCGTTCTCTGTTTTTTACTTCCTCATATAGACTTTCATTTTACTTCTCTTTTGTTATCCTCAACTCGGGATTGGTCAATTCGAGTTAAAGATATCAAAATGGGTCAAGAAGTTCGCATAATCATGCGATCAGACCTCTTTGGCCTAATGTTTCAGGTTAGGTTAATTTAGTACAGGTTTATGCCAGTTTTTGTTTCCTGGTTTCTTATTTTGTTTTTGTTATTTTTATCCTAACTACTTATACATTTAATGTATAACAGTGGTGTTTAATTACCAAATCGTTTAGGTTCTCTAACTCTGATTCAAATTTCATTCATCTTCGGTCCCAGAGGTCATGAAATTGTTTAATCACACCCTCTATGTTGGTCTGTAACTCCGAGAACAACGCAAATTCCATAAGAAGATGCAATTTGGGTTCAATTTCCATGAGCAGCGGTTTGAAGTCCCGGAACGTTAAAAGTAGACCATCTATCGCTTCTGCAGTAGGTGATCTAGGACTCGTTGACATTCATCCTAATGCAAATAAGCTGTCAATATGGGACCAATAAAAACTGGCTTTTGATTCTCAAGTTCTTTGAGCTGATCTATGAGTTTAGTTATGTCGGAGTGCAATGGCTGACCTACTTCATCAAAGTACTCCATCGTGAACTTGAATAGTTCATGGTCTGGATCCAGTGGAGCCATTTTTATGATGTACTGGTAAAACACAATATCTATTAGTGAAAATTATCAGTTTACAATTTTGGAACAAGTCAGCATCCCAACAACTAAAAGCATAATTCCTGCTGTTCGTATATCCTCTCACGAATCCAAGAGGGGTATGACCATACAATCTATATTTATATACGTGTGCCAGTCAGTGTCGCGCAGGTTCAGGTTAAAAAGGCTTCAAGTTCAGATGCTAATATGGACACTGCGCAGACCTGATTAGTAAGCTCAGGTCCACCTTTCGATTTAATTATACAGTACACTTTGGTTATAAGAACCTACTTCCGTCGTCTATATATAGGTTATATAAGACCTGGTTGGTCTTATAAAACCTTATGAAGGGAACCCATCTTTCTTTAGCAGCTTGGATTTTAAAAGTCGACAAGAACTTGTGGATTAAAATGTACTAAAATAAGTAATGCTGCATTGAATTCACTACAAACCATGAAAATTGTTTGTAGTGAAGTTTGTTTAGTTTTTTGTTAGTTTGTAGTTAGTAAGAATAGATAGTAAGAAAAGCGAGGCGGGTGAGTGGTTTTAGTCACCATAAAACCTAACTCAACGCATCTAATGAGCGTACTGGGTCTTATAAGAGTTAAAAAAATACAATTATCGACCGGAAAAGTATGGTTTTATAGCAGAGTTGGTCTTACAATTGGTATTATAGTTTATTGCCCATGCTAAATGCATTGGCGCAAACCAAGTGAAATTTTTTCTGGTCTAATAACCGGGTTGGTTATATAACCAAACATGACGTAATAACCGAAGTGCACTGTACCAGTGTACACTTTTTGCATACCAAGCCAACCTAATTTTAACGTGAAATCGGACCATTCGTAATTCTGTTTCTTCTTACAGTTTTTTATGTGTTGTGAAATATTGATATAGCTAAATAAAATTAGGTTGTTATGTTGTTAGGTTATTGTGAATATAATAATAATAATAATAATAAGCAATAATAATATAATAATAATAATGATACCTAATAAATAATATAGTTCGTCTGATATAGCTGAATAAAATTAATTAGCCTAGCAACACCAAAGTCGGTTAGCGGTTAACTACTGTTTGCCTTGAATTTGCAAAAAAATTTACCTACTTGCAAACCATTTTCTTGAAGCCTTCTAGAAACTGTATACCGTACATTTTTGCAACTTGAGTTATTTTGAACTTTAGCGATAGCAAAAATTCAATCTCGGAGTTAGGTATCTCTAATCTAGGGCGACCTGGTGAAAGCTTGTGAATGGGAAGCACGACGACGTATTACATTGTTTAGTATTTCTAAAAAAAAACATTCCATTTTCTTACGTCTCGAGTCTCTTCAATGGCTAATTTTAAAGACTCCAACCTTCTGACAAGTAAGTCAGTATCTCCATTACTTCTGATCAACTGTATACAAAATTGAATACGACTTCCAGCTTCTTTATTAAAGCTAATCTCTGCCATAATTAACAGCCCTTCCTTTTGGATTAACAAGCATAATTAGGTGTTTTTAAGTATGGCGCCATGCTGAATTCTCACACTTACCCAGTCATCAACAAACACACATGTAAGTTTAGTCACAATCAGAACCGACAATATTTTTCACCAATTTCCCTAGACGAACTCCAAAATCTAGTTGTTTTGAAAACCGAAATTTATGTTCGTTCAATAGAAACCAAAAATAAAATATTATTTCGCTAAAGAAATTAACTATTAATTAAAAGATTGCCGATTTATGACTTGAATTGTAACCGGTAAATCAAATTTTATTGTCCACGAGGGCAGTATAAATTTTATTAAAACCTGGTAAGTGAATCCTATTGTTAAAAATGAGCAAAATTATTAAGTGTTGAAGCCACTTTGAAGGACAGCGACACTACAACTAACAACCGTTAGTGTTTAATTAATAACCAATATTTGCATATTTTAAGTGCAAATGTAACAACAACAATACAAAAATTTTAAATTATGAAGCAACACGTAATTTCAGCAGTAATTTCAAACTTAACAAAGTAATGTACACTAATACACTATCACGATTGAACCCAGGATTCGAAGAATTCCGTATTTTTTACGAAAAATTCAGAATTATTTGACTTATTCGGATTATTCCAATTATTCTGGAATTATTTGAATTCTACTTGAATTAGAAGAATTATCCAGTAATTATTCAAATTTGTCAATAGCTCCGTTTGAATACTCGAATTATTAGAATTATTCAGAAATTTTTCGAATAATTCTACATAAATAGTAAACAGTGCCCAAATTATTTTACTATTAAGTTTCTTATCTTGTATAAAATAACTCCAAATTGGATCCTTAGAATAGAATTTAAAATTTTGATGTTTAAGTGTTCAGTTACGAACAGCTACTGAGAGCTGTAAATGTAAATTAAGTTTTAAATATAAATTGGAAAAGGCTACCTAAGGAGGTAAGTTAAAGAAAATTTTTTTTTCATTTGTTTCTACTTTGCCTAACAGTAATAAAATTCATTGAATTTTTTATTTTGCATTATTCAATGAATTATTCGAATTATTCATCCAGGGATTATTCATTTGGTGAACCCAGGTTTAATCTTAGAAACTAAGAAATGAGAAACGTTCTTACCTTAATACCCGTGTAAATTACGTGAGACCCTTGCACATGTCAAAAATAATTATATGTAGTAGAATATTCTTGATAAAATATACTTTTGGTTCACGCGAAACTATTCCATCAAATTAAATTCATCGATATTTCACATGCAAAACAAGCCATTCCTAGATAAAGCATAATTAATGATCCACATTGCATCGGAGTTTAAATTCTGTGGTATCAACAGAAACAAAAGAGGTTTTGTATTTAATAAAGGCAAAATTCGAAACAAAATAGAATTTTCTCCACATTATAATGTACAGGTGATTTGAAAACTAAGCTTATAATTTAAGCTGTACAAATATTCAGCTACTCTTACGGTAAAGTAACTTATGTCTTTAATACAACAAAAATTCTGTTGTGTACACAGGAATTGAGTCGTAAACACAACAGAAATTGCGTCGTAAATACAACAGAAATTGCGTCTTAAATACAACAGAAATTCTGTCGTAAATACAACAGAAATCCTGACACAAATGCAATAGAAATTGCGTCGTAAATACTACAGAAATTCTGTCGTGCACACAACAGAAATCCTGACGCAAATACAACAGGAATTCTGTCGTGTACACAACAGAAATCCTGACGCAAATACAACAGAAATTCTGTGGTGTACACCACAGAAATTCAGATGCTGGCAACAGAAATTCTGTTGTGTTTTTATTTTCCAGTTGCATTATGTTTCTGTTGTTATGCCATATAAATCCCCTCATAGTTAATAATCCATTGAATAATAATTATTATTAATAATATATGGTGGTGACGTCATACCACGTTTTTAAATCCTAAACCATATGTTAAAACATGAGGTATTTCAGTGTAATTGCGCTCGTGACCTGGTCACCCTTGACCTCTGGGGAATGTTCCAAACGAAAATTTGAGCGTTTATCTTCAACTTTTAGTAGTTGCAGAATTTAAAAAAACCTCTATGTTCCAGAGTTATTCGAGTTTAAAAAATATACAATGAAAGGTAATATTTTCATGATGTGCGTCTGCCCGCCTGTTTTGGTTATTGAAACTACCTATCCAAAAGTATTTAAACAAGTAACTTTTAAAATTAACTTATATCATCTTCATCATTGTTACAATAATAAACGTATGGAAAATTATGTTGTTCCATTTATCAAATGGATGCGCTTAAAATTTAAGCTTTGAACTTTAGCCGCAAGATATGGAGTAGCAATACGATCATAACTTCGCTGAGGTTATGATCCGTTAAAAACGGAAAAGGGACAGGGGACGGGAAAGCCTGTTTTTTTAATGAAGGGAACGGTGAACGATTTTTTAACCAAAAGACGGAAACGGGTGAAGCTAATTTTTTTCAGACGGGGATAGGACGGGTGAGGCATGTTATTTCCACACTTGTAACTTTGCTCGAATCAAAATTTGAAATTTCGATCATTTGAAATCGAAGTCGAAAGTTAGATTTCGAGAACACGAAAAGTTGTGATTTCGATTTTGAGAACCTGGAAAGTTATGTTTCGATTTCCATTTCGCTTTCGATTTTTGTGGATAACGGGATTACGATTTCGAGTGCGAATGGAAAATTGATTTCGATACGGTCGGGATTATGGATTTTAATGTCGAGCATCTCGAATTTAAGGATTTTAACTTTAAGTTAAAAAATATGGCTATGTCGAAAATACGGGAGTAAAAGTGGTTTGCAATCGTACAGTCAAAATCAGGATCAATCGGCAGCGTTGCAATTGTAGTGCAACTGATGTTTAAAAATCCACACTTGCAACTTAGACCAATTAAAAATATTTTTTCATCCGAATTCGAAATCGAAATCAAAAAATTAATTCTTTTAATCAAGGACGCGGACCGGACGGGGCGGGACGGGGACGGCTTTTATTATGAAAAGTAGTGTGCCACATGGCTCTGGCTCAATGGCTCTGGCTCGAGCTAACTCACAAAAATGTTTGAGCCAGAGCCAGAGCATGGCTCTGGCTCATACAATAACTTTGAGCCAGAGCTATGGCTCATGAGCCAGCTCAACCACATAGTTGAGCCGTGCCTCAATGGCTCATTAGCTTTTGCAGAAGTCAGTAAAGAAAAGTCGTGTTTTCTTTCACAACATCAGTCAAGTTGGGTATACTATAAGTAGCAGCTCTGCTATTGGATGTGGAATCGGGCTGCTAGATTTAGCCACTCAGCCACTAAATATAAGGGTAGAGGAGGGGCTGACCTCCTGCGTTTAGAAGATAAGCTTCTAAATCTAGCGGCGGCTCCTAGATCTAGCGTCTTTCTAGCCCCTATATCTAGCAGCGCCAAATTTACATTCAAAACTTCGAACATATCTGGTCTTGATCAATTTGACTACTATTTTTAATTGATAGTAAATCAAATTTAGCAATTTTTCACTCTGCCAAAAACAATTTTGATGAGGCATTCGAAGCCAGATCATGTAATCTTGAACTACTAAGATAAATATCCATCGAGAATACTTAATACCTGAATTTTGAAAAATTATTGAATTTAGAAGAGCTGCTAAATCTAGGGACTTAGCCAATATATCTGGAAGTACAAGCTCGTAGATCTAGCAGCAGCTCCTAGATGTAGCAGCTACACTACTTCTAGTAACAGAGCTCCTCCATAAAGCGTCCCCTGTTTCTAGCAGCAGAGCTGCTACTTCTAGTGTAGCTATCTTGATTGAGAAAGGTGCATTACATTGGTGGAAGGCAATCATTAGTGATAATTTAATCCAGCCTAAATTTGAAATATGGCAACCTTTACTCACAGGAACATCAACCATCTTATTCTAGCTTGTCAAAAAAGGCGTGAGATTTGCTTGCCGTGTCTGGGACAGGCGTACCAGTAGAAAGATTTTTTTTTTCTGGAGGTTGAGANGTGGCGGGGCTGACCCGCCACTTTGAGTTTGAGACAGGGATTGCCACAAAAATTTGGTCTCTGGTGGGGTATGATCCCACGTCTTGGGTATTCCGGACCCAACGCACTAACCATTTGTGCTACAGAGCCTAGTTGGGCAAGCCTGTTCTCAAACTCCGCATAACTCCGAACTCTCCTTCCTGGTCATTCATTGCCAGGTAAGGAGTCGACTGTCTCATTTATGAGTACAGTAGTGGGGATTGAGTCTTATGCTCAAATCCCCACACGGGCCTAACTANGGTCATTCATTGCCAGGTAAGGAGTCGACTGTCTCATTTATGAGTACAGTAGTGGGGATTGAGTCTTATGCTCAAATCCCCACACGGGCCTAACTACCCGACAGCTGTCGGCCCTAACTACCCGGCAGGTTTGCTAATTATTAGATATTTTTTTGAAAAATTAGACGCTTTGAACCCATTGCGGGCTTTTGGTTGAATCACTCAATGTAGAGGCAAGGAATAAATTGTATATAATTTATTTTTAATTTATTTTTAATTTTTTTTTGCATAGAAATCTTCGTTTCAGGACATTCTGATGCGAGTCTGAAAATTTAATTTTTTTTAAATAATTTTTTTCGTTTTTTGAATAGAAATATCCGCTTCATGGCATCCTGAATCGTTTCTGAAAATTTTTTAATTTATTTTGGGAAATTTTTTTGCAGTTTTATATGTAAAACACTATTGTAAAATTTCATAGAAAATTATTAATTTTATTCCTTGGTCCCACTATAGGTGNTTTTTTTTCAGTTTTATATGTAAAACACTATTGTAAAATTTCATAGAAAATTATTAATTTTATTCCTTGGTCCCACTATAGGTGCTTAGAAAGGTGACCTCATTTTTGACCTAAAGGTGTCACCAAAGAGAAAATTATTGTATGTAAAAGTTGTTCAAATTTGTTTTCTGATCAACTTTTATACAGATTGTTATGGTCATAAAATCAAAAGTTTTGACTAAAAAAATTTGACTTAAAAATATATATTACTTCAAAATTTATTGACTTAAAAATTTTTGACTTGGGAAATATTCAAAATTTACTTTTATATCAAAAATTAGTATGAATCGCATCAGAACAACTTGAAACGGAATTGTATGCAAAAATGAAACGGAAAACAAATTTCTCAAAAAAGCTAAGATAATTTATACCTTGCCCCCACAATGGGTGAATCAACCAATATTTGTTTTCAGACTATTGCATTTCACAACGAATCATGACATTTGAAGACGTTTGAGACAATTAATAAAAAAAAATTTTCTATTTACGAAAAAACCTAACAACCTAACCTAACCTAACATGATGTCAGGTAAGCTAAGTTAACCTAACCTCTGACGTCAAAGATTCACAAAAGCCTCAGGAATATTGTACATACTTAGAATATATAAAGTATAACTACACGTCAAGTTATTTTCACAAGGATTATATTAGTTCAATCATTATTCCTAAAAATACAATAAGAAATTCTATAAATTTTGTCTAAAGATAAGTTAATGATATTTCTAACATAACAGTTTATCACATAGTTTTTAGTACAAAATGTACAACGGATGATTTATTTCCAGTTTCCTGATTTAGTTAAGCCCGACATCTTACAAAAAATGGTGCAAAAGAACTTTCAAAATTTTCTGAATAAAAAATATACATTAAATTTTAATTTCCAGACTCGCTTCAGGATGAAAATTCAGAAATTTCTATGCAAAAAAAAAACAAAAAGAATAAATAAATAAAATTCATATAAAATTTGGTGATTCAACATTGGGTGATTCAACCAAAAGTCCACAATGGGTTCAAATCGTCTAATTTTTCAAAAAAAAATAAATAATTTTACAAGCAATTTTAAAAGTATAAATCAAACCTGTCGGGTAGTTAGGCGCGACAGCTGTCGGGTAGTTAGGCCCGACAAACTCTGGTTATAGGTACTATCTACCCGACAAACTACCCGACAGCTGTCGGGTTCATAGTACCTAAATTGTCTGTCGGGTGTATCAACAAAATCTACTTTCTACCCGACAGCTGTCGGGTAGTTAGGCCCGACAATTGTCGGCTGTCGGGTCCATAGTAGTTGCCGTTGAGCCGTTGAGCCGTTGGCTCTGGCTCACACCTTAACCTGAGCCATGCGCAACGCTAATGAAAAGACGGGGAAAGGACTGGGTAAAAAAATTTTAACCAAAGACGGGACAGAGACGTGTGACTGCTGTCTGAGTGTTGTCTGAACACTACCTTAGGTCTGATAAACATCCGGCTGAGAGTGAGGAAAATCAGGCTGCGCCTCTACTGTTTATATTCAAATCGGTGCAGGACACATTCGGTACTTTGACTTGGCTCGAAATTAAAAACACGGTACTAAGAAGCATTGAACGAGGTAGGTAAACAATAAACAAGTAATAAAGCACAGTGTTAATTTATTTAAGTAATTGAAGTAAAAAACATTCAAGGTGAAACGAAATGTGGTATACCCTTTTGGAAATCAATAACTCGGAACGGTGGGAGAATTATTATCAATAAAATTGCATTTGAAACCAGATGCGTAGAAGTAGCTCTTTTATTGCGTGATTATTTAGGATATCAAGGTTGGGGGTGGTGGAAAAATTTCTAAATATAAGTTTAAAAAAAATTCTTTTTTCGGATTTATGCACTTCTCTACGAATCATGCATGACATTTGAACACGTTTGAGATTTTCGACAAAATTTTTTCAAAGTTGAAACTACCCAAAAATTTGAACCTCTTAAAAAAATATTTTGTTTTTGATTTTAGTATTTCTACATAAATCGTGGCATTTGAAGACGTTTGTTAGGTTGTGTTCAACCCAGTGTTGCTGTTTTTTTTGTTTTTTATTTAAAAAACAAAAAACGTTTTTATTGTTTAAAACTTGTTTTTATGTTTTTTATGTTTTTTAACCGTTTTTTTTTAAAGTTTTGTTTTTAACCATGAGAATCCCAGTTCCGAATTAAATACAACACACACGACCTAGATTAACGTAAGAAAAAACTGAAATTGGTATTTAATTTTTAAGGAAGTGTTCTACATGTAAAAAAATTGAATTGTAACATCAGCTATAAAAGAACCTGCTAGACGGCTAGTCGTCAGGACATCGATTAATGCGTAGTGCAATATTAATAAAAAAATACGAATAGGAGATTTTATCGTCCATTTGTCGTGTGTGTTGCAGCTAAGGTTCAGTTTGTTTAAAACACTGTTTTTTTTTTAAAAACAAGTTGTTTTAAACATGTTTTAAACACTGTTTTAAACAAAATTTTTTTTCTTCGCCACACTGGTTCAACCTAAACAACCCAGTTATTTACATAACAATGTTTTTGGGAACTTTGAAAAAAATTTGTAATAAAAAATTTTTTTGAGAAGCTGCACGATAGGTGGAATCATTGAAACATTTGGCCAAAATTCCAATTTTTGAAAGCAGGAATGTTTAAGTTTTGTGAACCCAGACTTGTTACATAAACCGAAAAGGACCTTACCCAAGTATTCTTTAGAATTGGTTCCGTAATTTGCAAGTAATTTAAATTCGAAATATAAATTTTCTATATAATGCTTATCGGTGACACTTCATTCAAATTATCCGCCAATATCTGCGGAATTCTGAGTAACCAAAACTGATTTAGTATCACCTTAATATGCTTATTCTATGCTGCTGCCATTGGCTGCCGGTTCCGCTTAATCGCTGAGCTATAGAGTCAAATTTGTGATACCTAAAGAAGACCGCGGAAAAATATTGACTTCGTACTTCCAAAAAACATGAATTTGAATTTTAAATTCTACGGAGTCCCTCACACTACGAAACAGTTGCCAATCCTTTCATAGTTGATGAAAAAATTAATGCTTATTAACTCAAAGAATTGAAACTTTAGGGCTCCGCTTATTTACTAATTTTAGTCACAACATTCAGGTCGCTAATATTCTTTTCGCCGAACTCCACACCATTCCTAGCTTTCATTTTTCAGTCAAAAATAGACACCTGACCGTAACAGTTCCAAAAGCATTCTGATTGACCTTGGTAAGTGAACTACTAGGTCTGAGCATTCCCTTCTTTTATTTTTTGCTATTTTTTGTATGAGTCCCTTTGCGATTTAAGTCACCGCCCGTGAAATTCTCACAAATGGGTACTGATTCTGATTATTTTATAGAAGACTTATTACCAAGGACGCCGCAATTATGTGCAAGTTTTCGTATTTTTATGCGGCGGATTGTATTCTTATATGCAGTGAAACCTCAAAAATTATTCGTTTTATGAGATTTAAAAAAAAGCATATTTGACTTATATAATTTTTAAGTAACATCTTAATTATATTGATTAATCGCTATCAGAATCAAGCTAAGCTTTTCCTGCCTCATTGTCCTTATTGTAAACCACTTAGTTTCGAGATTCGCTTCTGTCAGATTGGTCCGAAGATAGGTAAATGTCCGTCTTAGCATTTCCCACTTTTGATTTTTATTCAGGTTTTAAGGTTTTTAATGTTTTTTGTTGGTTTTAAATTTTTTTTTATGATGTAAGGTTTTTAACGTTTGTTTTTATTAGGTTTTTTATTTATTAGTTATATTTTATTATTTTTTGAAGATTTTTAAATTTATTTTCAATTTTTTTTTATTTTAGGTTTTTTAATTTTTTGTTAAGTTTTTATAATTTTTTTAGCTTTTTTATTTTAAGTTTTTTAAACATAAATAAAAACCCTAAAAATAAATATATAATATAAAGAAATTTTTAAAAACTGAAAAATTTTTTTAAAAAACTCAAGATTAAAAACCTTAAGAATATTTAAAAACCTAAATAAAAATAATTAAAATCATACAAACCTGAAATATGGTTTTCCTATTTCTTTTTATTGCATTAATCGACGCCATTTTTCACAAATGATGTGTCAGACCTTTCAGCTAAAAAGGTTGCGCCGTTGCGAATATGCTTTTCCTGATTTTTGGCGTGCTTGCTTGTTACTAATAGTTTCCCAAAAATTTGAGAATCATAAGAACACAAAATTTACATTAATTCTTTTTGGCATGCGCCTTCATTTTCATCTGCAACTACTACTACATTCTACTAGCGAACTTTGTCTCATAATTTAATGATTTAATACATTCCAAGAAAAAATTATTTTTTTAGCAATATTTTGCCTACAGCATATTCTACTTTCATTAAAAATTCTTAGAACGTGTAACAGGAAGACGGCACCGTAAATTTCATAACCCTTCTACGAACACAATGTCCGTGGTCAAAAATGATTCAAATTGTTGCAGTAGTTAATGGTACCTATTTTATTATGGTTATGCTGAAGTAAGTACATTTTTTTCAAAGAAATTATTGAGTACAGTATTTTCCACACTAAAGTTTACTGTGCTTTCTTCGCCTTTCCCAAAAATTACCAAGGTGGCTTAATTGTGTGACACAATTTGTGTCCAGCGCTATATTGAAGTTAGCTTCACGGTAAGGTCCTCTGATGTTTACCACGTTTATACACATACTTTACGCTGCTGACATGCCGATATGCAGCAGCGCGAACTTAGGAAACAATCATTAGAACGAAGACATTAAAATAAAAAGCAATTTGGATTTATCTAGATGGAAAATGGGAGTGAAGGTACCGCCAACGAAACGACATTAAGGGAGACGACATCGAAAGTAAACAGTACGGCTGAGGGAAATGAGTTCGTGGAGGGGCATAGTAATTGTCCGGTCACAGTTGAAGCTAACCTGGTCTTGGATCTTCAAAAATGTGTTAATTGTTGGTCTAACCGACTGCAACATTCAACAAAATTAGTAGGGAAAAAGTCTTCTTCTAGAGAACCGTACAAGTTTATCTATCAAGGAATTGAAGATACCAAGTTACTCCGTAAAGAGATTCAAGACTGTTTTACATCGAGTGCAAACTCTAATGATGCGACCATTTGCTTCTGGATAAAATTCACCTTAATTCATGTTTACTCTTCCCTCGCTAAATGGAATGAAGCCTGCGATCAATTAGCCAATGCAGATGAAGAACACAAATTGTGAGTTACTTAGTCTTAAAGCCGGTTCAGCTCAGAAATAAATGAATCATAGAGAGTCCTAAATTGGGGCTCCTAACCAATGATGAAACGTCGGCAAACGAGGAGGTTTAGCGCTCAGCCTCCAACTCACAAAATTTTTATATAATGAAATCTGTCCTTGTCGTGGTCGGCTCCGGCAGTTCGGGTCCGTAAAGCTACCTTATTCCAAATTAAGTTTTTTGAGAGTGGGAGAGCAAAGTGGACACCAAATACTAGATTTGGTTTGTGTCTATAAATACCCATATTATTTTCAGTTTCAAAGCCCCCAAAACAACTGGGCGGGACAGAGATATGTGCTAATGCGCAAAATCAAACCGGGGTACGGATTCCCGAATTGGGCCGATTTTTTCCGGGATAAACTTGACCACAGGAAGTGTCATTTTTGACCATCTCTACCACTTAAATTTACAGGAAATTTTTTCACAAAACGGTGCATACCATTAGAAATTGTTCCTATACTCTCCCGTAGGAAAGGAAAAATTTCCATACACTTGATTTGATAGCCCACAAGAGCCACGTGAAAGGAAATTTGACCAACAATGTCTTCGCTTTTGTAGCTTTTCCAGATATAAGTATGTATTTAATTGTACCGATTGAGTTTTAAGTCCCAAGCGTCTTTTCTGCGCAACGCGAAAAAGTTTGAAAAAATTAACCTCNTTGATTAAGTTCGTATTGCACATAATTTTTATAAAAACAAAATTCGTTTTGACTCATTTCACGCGAACGGGCCGAGAATACATTTAATATATACTCCAATATATTAAATCTAATAAAATTGATTCATTTCTTAGGAGTTCTAACAAANGGTCAGATTTGTTATTGTCCTCAAAGTTTCGCGTTGCGCAGAAAAGACGCTTGGGACTTAAAACTCAACCGGTATATGTGTGTATGTGTGTATGTGTGTATGTATGCATGAATGCATGTATGTATGTAATAATGGATGTTGCGGATTGCATATCCGGCAAGTTTGCTGGATATCGGATAACCGGTGTTTTTTGATTGCCGGATATCAAATATCTGCGGCGAGTATCCACCGCGGATATCCGACAAGATTAAGCTTCCAGCTNACCGCGGATATCCGACAAGATTAAGCTTCCAGCTTGATTAAGTTCGTATTGCACATAATTTTTATAAAAACAAAATTCGTTTTGACTCATTTCACGCGAACGGGCCGGGGTCAATTTTTAAACTAGAATACATTTAATATATACTCCAATATATTAAATCTAATAAAATTGATTCATTTCTTAGGAGTTCTAACAAATTATGTAGAAAATTATCCGCTCGGATACCTATAAGTAACCGGTATCAGGCGGATTGTCTATCCGGCAGAGTTTTAGGCACTGGATATCCCGTTGCCGAATATCCAGCGCCTGAAACTGACGGATAGACTAACCCGGAATAGACTAGACCGGAAACTCAATACCTCTATATGTAATGTCTGTATGTAAGTATGGATGTATGTATGTGTGGAATGCTTGTAATGCTTGTAGGATATTCTGCGTCTTACTACCGGCGGAAGGTCCTTGGAAATTAGGGTGGTACTTCCAATAGTTTTCCAATAGATGAGAAATGAACGTGTAAAATTAGGTTTGAATTGGTTCACGTTTACAGATGCCTCAAGCGCCTTTTCGTTTTCACCTGCTTTTCTTATGGTATGTCATAACGAGGTCTACCGGAATTGGCACAGAAAATCCATTTATGAAACAAATTGCATGAAACTCGCTGGAGTCATGACCAATGGCATGCTGCACACAACACTTTTATTTTTACAAAAATATATATTTTTTTTAATTAAAATATGGTAACCTAAAAATTTATTTATTTTTAATTTGAAATCAATTTTTGTTGAATTACGTTTTGTAAACAAATCGATTTTACAATTCAAATGTTGTAATATCACATGAGTCCCCACAAGTCAGCATTGAAACCAAACACATATGGTGACAGCATTGAGCAAAAACGCCAACTCAAACCTCCAACCAAGAATCGCGATGGAAAAGGGTGTTGTTGAAAAGGTGGAGCTTCCTGATTTTGTCACAATAAACTCAACCAGGCTACTAGCTGCGTTGGAAATTTCCGTTAATGATGTATAGTAGAATGATTATTTAAATAAAACTTCTGAACGGGAAAGCGGGCGTTATTCATAAAATATTTATACGGGCACAGGCGGGTGGAATCGAATAAAAATCATTGGCGGACATGGGCTGGCAGGCGGATTTCACATAAAAATTTTTGGCGGGCACTGGCGGAAGGCTTACGGGCGCTACACTCTACGTTGATGGCGGCTAATTTCCATGGGAGTATTTAGCGTAATATTTCCCTATACAGCTCATAATTCTGTTCGCGATGAGCGTTCCGGCGAAGCCGGTGGCGGAATGTTCCACCTCCTCTGGGAGCGGGGTTGAAGTTGGCTGATGCATCCCAGTACATTCCGGGATGGACAAAGTACCGGGGCTTACCCCTCATCGCCCTCAAGTCCAGAAACAACCAGACTTGACACATTCTAGGCACTGCATGAGATTTGAACAAAGTACTACAAAATAAGCGGTTCTAGTCATGTCTCTAGTCATTCGGTTCAGTTTTAACGATTCTAGTCAGCTGTATAGTCATTAGATCAGCAGGGAGGGCTGCTGGTAGTAGGGAGGAATATAGGTTGTAGGGGGGGCTGTGGTTAGTCGGGAGGGCTGCGGGCAATTGAGTGGGCTGCGGGTAGTAGGGAGAGCTGAGGGTTGTATGGAGGCTGCGGTTACTAGGGAAGGCTGCGGGTAGTAGGGACGGCTGCGGGCAGTAGGGAGGGTTGCGGGTAGCAAAGAGGGCTGCTGGTAGTAAGGAGGGCTATGTGTAGTAGGGAGGGCTGCGAGTAGTATAGAGGGTTGCAGGTAGTAGGAAAGGCTGCGGGTAGTGGAGAGGCTTGCGGGTAGTAGGGAGTGCTGCGGGCAGTAGGGAGGTCGGTGCGTCGTGAAGGAAACTACGGCAAAATGCAACCTCTCAACCATGTTTTTAGGGGTTGGAAGAATTTCCCAGCTCCTGGGTATAAAAGTTTCGTAAAAGGGGGGTTGGAAAAATATCCCAACTGATGGGAGGGTATTGGACCAAATTCGAGTGGTGTGTGAAGTTAAATTTTTCCTTTTTTTTTATTTAAATTTATTTATTTTTAAAGTGAACGAATAAAAATTTTATCTCGGTAGGTCAAGAATTTTCCTAAATTTCAACCGGGGTAGCACGATAGGCACCATACCCATTAGCACATGACTGGGGCGGGAATTGCATTCACTTGAGTGTATCTTACAACATTTGCTTAAAGGAAAGGCACTCCTCGCGGAATGGTGTAAGTAATACCTCAATCGATCAGAAATTTCATGTAGATTACGAAATATGACATTCATTGTTGGCGGTCAAGTTTAACTTTAACTTTGCAAAAATTTTGAAAAAAATTAGTTTTAGTATGACTTACCCAAATGTAGTGGTTCGGATTTCAACAAATGATTGGTCAATCGATTAGAAATTTCACGAATATTTAAGCATATTTTTCGGGTACTTCCCATCCTGCTAACCCGTCTCATTCCTATATTAGCGGTAAATTCAAAAAAATTAAAACAAATTTTTTTAGAATTTTTTTTTTCAAAAATTCTAATTAACGGACAATGGTAGATCTCGGATTCGTAATCTGGGTGATATTTCTGAACGATTGACGTATTACTTGCTTAAATTTGGAGTAGTATCTTTTGGTAAGTCATCTAAAAAAATATTTTTTGGCACAAAATTGCAAAATTTTTGCGAACTTTGACTTGACCTACAACAATGGGTGCTTATATTCTTAATGTTACATAAAATTTCTGATCGATTGAAGTATCACTTACCCCATTCCGCGAGGAGTGCGTTTCTTTTAAAATATGGTTGTAACGAATACCGGTATTCGGCCCAAAAACGAATAACGAAGCTTCGCTTCGTTCCACAAACGAATAACGAATATTCGGCCGAATATTCGTTCGAATATCTCATAATGTGTAAGTGGGGTATTTATCGAAAGGTCTCAGCCCTAGGATTTGCATCCATGCGTCAGAATTACGTTTTGATGAATACCGCAGATTTTATTTTTAAGAACTTTCTTTAAAGCAAAGTAAGTCAATTTAATTTAATCTGGTACTCATAGTTGAGTCGAGGCAAATTGTGATGTATGACTCACTTGATATTACAGGAACATACAGCACTTCTAAATAGCTCTGTTGACATTTTAGATAATTACTACTAGCGAAAGGATGGTATGCAGAAAAGCATACCTCATTTTTTTCGCTCGGATATTCCGTTCAATTATTTCAAATAGTGCATTTCCTAATGCTACATTACCCCGTAAAAGGAAATTTCGAAAAAAATTTTTTTCGCTGAATTATGTCATTTTTTCCAAAAAAAATTAACACATGACGCATGGGGCGTCTATGCGCAGATAATTTTAATTTTGGTCATGTTCCCATTTAGCTAATTTTTTCAGATTTTGCACATGACAAGTCTACTAACAGGGAATGTTTTTCCAATAAAGAAATTTAGCGGGGCTCTTCTACATTCCAAGCGCGCATGCGCAGAACTTAGAGTATGAAATTGCCAATATGCAAGGTTAAGGTGTTGACTATGGTTAGACTTGTGCTAAACCTGTGTTCACAAGTCCACAAAGACTTGAGTTATTTACTCATTTAGATCACTACTAAGATAATTCAATGCGACTCTGAGGGCAAATCCCGTTTTGCACCTGCAAAGTCGCTGAGAGTTACACTAAAATACTTCTA